>JAXCGZ010015452.1:0-10000 GCA_037179515.1 Halocaridina rubra | reverse complement strand
CTCTCTCTTCCTCTCATTCATTTAAATGGACTTTCTTTACTCTATTTTGTTTGTCTGTGAGATCTGCCAGTCCTTCTGACCGCTTTTTTTTTTCTTCCTTTCTTTCTTTGTCAGTGGGTCCCATAATACTTGAATTTGGGAACAAGCTGTCTTGTATATCACGTAAATGTTTGTATATCTGTGAATGTTTGTCCGTCATATTTATCTGTGTATATGCTGCCCCCTTTTGTCTCTTCCTAATATTTCGTCTTTCCCTTGTGTGTGCTGTCGTTGTCTCTCTCATTCGCTTCAGCGTTGTCTCTTCACCTTGTCCTTCATACTTGTCAGTCTGAATACTCTCTCTCTCTCTCTCTCTCTCTCTCTCTCTCTCTCTCTCTCTCTCTCTCTCTCTCTCTCTCTCTCTCTCTTTCATATTTAAAAGTATTTTGGGTTATTCTTGCTCGTATTTCATAATAATAATAATAATAATAATAATAATAATAATAATAATAATAATAATAATAATAATAATAATAATACCAACTGCAAGCATCATATACCATGAAAATCCCTCGTTATAAATTTATCGAAAAGAAAAGGAAATACGAAATATTTTCTCAGTTTTGCGCCTCAATCAATTGTTCAATATTTACTTACAATGAGTGGAATAAATTTAAAACGAAAAAAGAAAAAGAAAATAAGAGTAGAATCTTACCGTTGAGAAACATTTCTAAGATTCAGTTTTGTCTTAACTTTATTTTGCACATTTTTCATCATCTTTTGCTTTAATGCGTTTATATAGACTCATATTTTTCTAGTTTTTAAATGTGAATTTGGACGGAAGGTTCTTGTCCCTATACCAATTGCGAGATAGGATATATTTTCGGATCAAATTCTGTGCTTTTGAAATTATTGTTTCCCCATGAACTTGGCATGAAGCCTTTTCTCGCATTTCACAGTTTTATACTTATAAAGCTTGTTGAAGGAAAATGGATTGCCCACTCGGCGAAGATGACCTCCACTCTCTTGGGTTACTTCATTCCCTAGAAAGAAGGTCAGGTGGAGAGAATGCTTACGAATATTCGCTTCTGTCCTGGGAACAAGTTGGTAACCCACTGAACTCCCAAGCTTATGGATTATTTTTTTTTTTCATTCTTAAAATCTGGATGTATATTCTCTCTCTCTCTCTCTCTCTCTCTCTCTCTCTCTCTCTCTCTCTCTCTCTCTCTCTCTCTCTCTCTCTCTCTACTGTTTTAATGAGCTGCACTCTTAATTATGAACTCCCTCTATTCTTCCAAGCATGTGGTGGAGTTCAAGGAGCCCTCTAAAGAATGATTAAAGTATTGGAAATTGCAAATTAAAATTCATAGCATACTTGTCTTACCTTCAGACTCGAAGATTCATTATTAAAGGAAAATTGATGATTATCTTGTTTGTTTAAGTATTATTTATTCATTTATTCATGTATTTATTTATTTACTTAATTACTTTTATTTTTGTATTTATTAATTTATCAACTTTTATATATTATCTATTATCATTCTGTTATATATATATATATATATATATATATATATATATATAATATATATATATATATATATATATATATATATAGTAGGAAAAGCCCATTAAATAAAAGAACGAATATATATATATATATATATATATATATATATATATATATATATATATATATATATATATATATATATATATATATATATATATATATATATATATATATATATATATATATAATATATATATATATATAAAGTACTTATTAATTTCGTGACCTAATCTGGTCACCTTCTAAAAGTACAATCATTGTACTTTGAGAAGGTGACCAGTTTAGGTCACGAAATTAATAAGTACTTTATATATATACATATATATATATATATATATATATATATATATATATATATATATATATATATATATATATATATATATATATATATATATATATGTATATATTCGTTGTTTTATTTAATGGGCTTTTCCTATTATTTTAGACTATATGTTAACAGTTCAGTGTTATTAATATATATATATATATATATATATATATATATATATATATATATATATATATATATATATATATATATATATATATATATATATATATATATATATATATATATATATATATATATATATATATATATATATATTTATTTATTTATTTATTTATTAATCTATTTATTTATGTGTTGCGTTTACTTGTTTATGACTTGTTTATTTGTTTATTTAAAAATATATTTACTTATATATTTTCCATTATAATATATTTTATCTCTTTGTCTTTGTATTTCTTATTGATGGTTCTTTATATATTTTTTCTTTCATGAATAATGCAAATATTACTTTGTTGAATTGGCTCCCTGGTACAAGAATTGATATATATATATATATATATATATATATATATATATATATATATATATATATATATATATATATATATATATATATATATATATTGATTTATTTGTTTATGTACTTTTTTCCTTTTTTATTAATATATGTGATTATATGCATATCCCTTAATTCATAAAGACATCGACACCCTCTCGGAGATTTTGCAATATGAGTGGCCAATGAAATGGCATTTTTTGTTTCTTTACTCCAGTTCCGTCTAAAACCATTTGGGGAGGGTTTTGGCTATTTAGTTTACTTTCTTCAATCCATGATAGCTCCTCCTCCCCTTCCCCCCAGGCAAAGCTTAGAGTTTATTGATAGAACCTAGGATACCACATTGTTAGTTAGCTAGACACACACAAATGGATTTCATAAACGCATCTGACGGGGTTCTGTGCATGGCTAGGATCCCGTACGGGATCTTAGCCATACACAGAACCCCGTCAGATGCGTTTATGAAATCCATTTGTGTGTCTAGCTAACTAACAATGTGGTATCCTAGGTTTACACTGTTTAAGAAATCGGGCCAAAGACGAAGCTTGTAAGAGGGTTTAATAAACAAGGCAAAGAGAAGAGTCTGTATTTATTAGAGATCTTGTATTTTATGTGGTATTGTTATTCTTATTATAGATAGAGAGATAATGCATTCATTTTGCGAAAAATAGATATCTACTCCTGGACGTAAAGACAAATTTAAAAAAAAAAAGAAATTTTATTATTTCGCAGCCTAATAACTGCCAATTCTCGTTCAAAAAAAAAACTCACTTATAAACATGTATAAAAACATGTCAACATTTTAAATTTAATGTTTCATGTTTTTATCTTTTCAGATAGAGAAATCCCATTCACTGGAAAGAAAATGCGTTTTGTGTGTTGGAGTTTAATTGAAAAAAGTCGAACAAGACTGTACAGAGTGCATTTTTGAGAGAATTCCCTAAAAATCACCAGCTCCAATGCAGATTTGGACGTGGCACAAAAAAAAATCATTATGAAGGCTGTCTGTGCTACGCAAAAAGATCTGGAAGAGCACCAAAACTGGAAGAAACGGTCGAGCAGGTTCGGAAAAAGTTCATGTGAAGACCCAAGAAGTCCATGAGAAGATCAAGTCTGGAAATCCAGATTTCTCCGACGACAGACTGGCGTATCCTGAGAATACGCTTGCTAACGAAACTGTACAAACTGCAGCCCGTTCAGGTTTTATAGGCAGATGATAGGGGAAAGCACAAAGAATTATGTGTTGATATGCAATAGAATCTTGAGGAAAGCGAGTTCAATGAACCTCTTGTTTTCAGTGGTGAAGCCACATCTCATACAAATTGTAAAGTCAGTAAGCTTAATGCTCGCATTTGGGGCAAACAAAATCCCCATGCTACAATTGAGCACGAGAGGGACTCACCAAAAGTGAATGTATTCTGCACTATCTCAAAGAATCATCTGCATAGCACATGATCCTCTGAGAGAAATGTGACTGGCGATGTTTATCTGCATATGCTTCAGAACTGGCTTATGGATGAGCTCATTGAAAATTAGCATGAAGAGTTTATTTTTCAATAGGACGGGGCTCTACCTCACTGAAAGTTCAATTTGTAGGCTCATCTCAAGGAAAGTCAGCCAAGGAGATGAAGTAGGCATGCTGGTGATGAAGACAATGTTCTGTTGAAATAGCTGCCACATTCACTTGACCAGTCACCTTACGATTATTTTTTCTCTTGTGCTATGTGAAGGGACTGGTCTATGTCCGCCCTCCTCCTGCAACTCTAGAGGAACTCAAGTAGAGAATCACTTCCACACAGGAGACTGTTAGCCAAGACATACTGCAGCGTGTTTGGCAAGATCTGGACTACGGACTTGACGTGTAACGTGCCTCAGGTGGCAAGGGTATTGAAAATATCTGAAATTGTTCATGGAATCTATGAACCTTAAAATTTTTCATTCACATTAATAGGACTAAATCTTATGTTGCTCATCTTTAAGCATGTCTATTTTCATTTGGGTAGACTATACAGTTTCTGTGATAGTTACATTTTTATTTATTTATTTATTTATTTGCATATTCATTCATTCATACAGACAGCGACACATTTTCAGAGATTTTTCAATATATATATATATATATATATATATATATATATATATATATATATATATATATATATATATATATATATATATATATATATATATATATATATATATATATATATATATATATATATATATATATATATATATATATACTATATATATATATATATATATATATATATATATATATATATATTTATATATATATATATATATATATATATATATATATATATATATATATATATATATATATATATATATATATATATATATATATATATACATACATATATATATATATATATATATATATATATATATATATATATATATATATATATATATATATATATACATATATATATATATATATATATATATATATATATATATATATATATATATATATATATGTATATATATATATATATATATATATATATATATATATATATATATATATATATATATATATATGTGTGTGTGTGTGTGTGTGTGTGTGTGTGTGTGTATGACGTGTAGATATATACCTCTGCAAAAAATGCATGTTCCACCGCTCGCTACCGATAACATATGCAGACCTTTGTCCTTATCTGAAGTATAATACTACACATCGATCAAGGACGCAACCGTGGGTGAGAGATAATATATGACATTTAACACTTAGTTTATTTGGAAGCAACAGAATTTTTCTATGCCTCAATGCCCCCCTCCCATCCCCTCAGCGTTCTTAGCACGAGGGTCTGCCCCTCACTATTCATCTCTTCCCTTCTTTAATTTTCGTGCTTATCCCCCTAATCCTTCCCATCCTATATCCCCCTCTCTTCAGTGATGACACCCTAAATAGGACTAAGAGAGTTCACTCGACGCCGTCACTGTTCTTCCCCCACCTATCCCATCCCATCCTAACCTAACCTAACCTCAGCGTTAATGTTCTCGGAATGGGCTCTTACAAGACTCTGCCTGTCATTCAAAAACACATAACAAAGATGAAGCGAACATGGCTTGCGCTGGCTCATACCTCCTCCAACCACCTTTGGAAGTTCAAAAGAAACTCCCACTTGGAGAACCACCCCATAATATATGGTGTGTGTGGGGTTAGTACAACGATGCAGGTTTTCCCTCCGAATCTAGGCTTATTCTCAACAACAGAGTCGCCTGAAAATTCCCTGTTTGTACAAGGGGTGCCCAAACCCTTGGGCGTGATCTATAAGTCTATATATATATATATATATATATATATATATATATATATATATATATATATATATATATATATATATATATATATATATATATATATATATATATATATATATATATATATATATATATATATATATATATATATATATATATATATATATATATATATATATATATATATATATATATATATATATTATCAAATAAGCACATTACATATGTGAAAACATGAATCATTTTTTACCCCGATCGGGGCTCGAACCTAGGACTTATGATTACTAAGTCAAGGCGCTACCACGACACCACAGAAGGTTAAAAGGAACCCAACCTTATAGCTTATATCTGCTATACTTAGGAATGAACGCATTCTAACTGAATGCCACTATGTTCATATTACCTTCTGTGGTGTCGTGGTAGCGCCTTGACTTAGTAATCATAAGTCCTAGGTGCGAGTCCCGATCGGGGTAAAAAATTATTCATGTTTTCACATATGTAATGTGCTTATTTGATAATTTCATGGCCCGAATGAGATTGGGATTTGAATTAAATGCTAAAATGAAGCCACGAGTGAGGTTGGGGAATCTGTAATATGAACATAGTGGCATTCAGTTAGAATTCGTTCATTCCTAAGTATAGCAGAGCGCCTTGACTTAGTAATCATAAGTCCTAGGTTCGAGTCCCGATCGGGGTAAAAAATTATTCATGTTTTCACATATGTAATGTGCTTATTTGATAATTTCATGGCCCGAATGAGATTGGGATTTGAATTAAATGCTAAAATGAAGCCACGAGTGAGGTTGGGGAATCTGTAATATGAACATAGTGGCATTCAGTTAGAATGCGATCATTCCTAAGTATAGCAGATATAAGCTATAAGGTTGGGTTCCTTTTAACCTTCTGTGGTGTCGTGGTAGCGCCTTGACTTAGTAATCATAAGTCCTAGGTTCGAGTCCCGATCGGGGTAAAAAATGATTCATATATATATATATATATATATATATATATATATATATATATATATATATATATATATATATATATATATATATATATATATATATACACATGCACAGTCAACTACCAAAAACGATGCTTTAACATACATACATACATACATACATACATACATACATGCATACATACATACATACATACATACATACATACATACATACATACATACATACATACATACATACATACATACAGACAGACAGACAGACAGACAGACATACATACATGCATATATATATATATATATATATATATATATATATATATATATATATATATATATATATATATATATATATATATATATATATATATATATATATATATATGCATGCACACACCAAACTGTCGTAGGAAGAATCTGGGTTCCCAGACTTGCTTTTCTTGTGAAGTTTTTGGGGTTTCGCAAAATTTTTTGCGAACCTACTCGACTGCCTCTTCCAGTTCTGATAGTCGTCCAGAGTCTTTTGTCCTGCACAGACAGCCTTCCTTTTTGAGTTCTTTTTGCAATGCTCAAATCTGCATTGCATTTGGTGCATTTTTAGGGCATTCTCTCACAAATGCATGCTGCACAGACTTATTCGACTTTGTTCGAGCATACTCCAACGCACTAAACACCTATTCTTTTATGATGAGTGGAAGTTCTATACCTGAGAAGATAAAAACATTAAACTTTAGGCATAAAGTTTTTACCATCTTTACACATGCTGTGTATATGAGAGATCTTTTGAACTCCATCCATTTACCTTGGCTGTCTCCCCCAATTTGGGGGGTTAGCCGACATAAAAAAAAGAAACAATAAAGGGATTACTTTGCTCTATGGGCAATGCTGAGGGAGTTAGCGACCATTCAGATGGCACTGCTGGAGTGCCACAGCCCATCCTCCTGGCTCTTCCACAACCTGTGTCGATTCATAATGCCAACTCCCCCAATGCCCCTACCACAGGGCTACCTCTGTAAGATGCAGCCTCGTTGTAACAGCAGATGCCCATCAGAGCTGTGTCAAAATCGCTCGCCACTCATTCCTATTCCTAGCACACTCATTTGCTTCCCTCACATCCATCCTCCAATCATTCAGGGCTCTTCTTACTCCATCCATCTACCCAAACCTAGGCCTCCCTCTAGCATTTCTCCCATCAACTCTTTCATTCATCACCTTTTTCAGCAGTCTTTCATCATCCATTCTCTCCACATGGCCAAACCATCTCAGAACATTCATATCTACTCTGGCTGCCAATTCTCTCCTCACACCCGTTCTTGCTCTCACCACTTCATTCCTAACCCAATCCAACTGATATATACCAACTATACTCCACAGGCCTCTCATCTCAAACACATTTAGTGTCCGTCTCTCACTTACTTTCATACCCCATAACTCTGGTCCATACATCACAGTTGGCACAGCCACTTTCTCATAGAAAAAACTTTCTTAACATTAATTTCCAAGCCTCTATTCTTCATCACTCCTTTTAACGCACCCAACACTTTACATCCTTCATTCACTCTGTGACGCACATCTGATTCCACTCCACCATTTGCATCTATAACCGAGCCTAAATACTTAAATTGATCAACTTCCTCAAGTGTCTCTCCATTCAACATAACATTCAATCCAGCACCATCCTCATTTCTTGTACACCTCATAGCCTTACTCTTTCCCACATTCACTCTCCTCCTTCTCTCACACACCATTCCAAATTCTGACACTCATTGACACAGCTTCTCCTCTGAAATTGCCACCACCAAAGTATCATCTGCAAACAGCAACAGATTCAGCTCCCACTCATTATCATCCCCATCTACCAATCTCAAGCCTCGACCATGCATTCGCTCATTCACCTCTCTTACGACTCCATCAATATACAAATTGAACACCCATGGTGGTATCACACATCCCTGTCTCAGTCCCACACTCACTGGAAACCACTCACTCACTTCATTCCCTACCCTAACACAAGCTCTACTGCCCTCATACAAACTTTTCACTGCTTTTTTTTTTATGATTGTGACACCAGGACAGGCAAAAAAAAAAAAAATAAATAAAACAGCCCTCATTGGGCCTGGCCACGAAGAATACATAAAGTAAAAAGAAACAGAGATGGAGAGTGTAATGCCTTGTCAGATGTGAAGGGACAATAAAAGATGTGTGATGAATATCCAAGAATATTTAGTGTAGCTGTAGGCATAGAAAAAGAACCGTAACTGAAGGAAGACTTAACATCGAACTGTCCTGGACAGACCTATTTAAGTTCAATAAAACCTTCAGCTGTAGTATCGCAATGGGTGGCTGGTGCCATGAGCCAACCTACTACTAGTAACAAAAGTCTACCATCAATTCCATATAGCCTCAAAACATTCCACATTGCCTCTATATCAATTTTATCATACGCTTTCTCCAGATCCAAAAATGCAAAATACATATCCTTACCCTTTGCTAAATATTTCTCACATAAATGCCTAACTATAAATATATGATCTATACAACTTCTACCTTTTCTAAAATCACTGCACTTCCACGATCACATTTTCTGTCTTATCTCTAATCCTATTAATCAGTATCCTACCATACACTTTTCCTACCACACTCAACAAACTTTACCCCTAAAACTACTGCATTCATACACATCTCCCTTACCTTTGTATAGGGGCAGTATACAAGCAATCACCCATTCCACTGGCACAATTGACAACATAAAGCATATATTAAGTACTCTCACTAACCATTCCAATGCAGTCACACACCCTTCTTTCAACATCTCTGCTCTCACACCATCCATTCCAGGTGCTTTACCTGCTTTTGTTTCACCCAATGCCCTTTTCACCTCCTCTCTTGTAATCTCTCTCTCTCATTTTCATCTCCCATTACTGGCACTTGAACAACCCCCACTGCCACTATATCTGCCTCTCTATCTTCCTCAACATTCAGCAACCACTCAAAATATTCTGTCCAACTTTTCCTTTCATAGTTCCCTCTTAACATCTGTCCATTCGCAGTCTCTTCCATCCTCGATCCACCCTTCCTTACTCTCTTCACTTCTTTCCAAAACTTCCTTTTATTCTCCTCATATGACCTACTAAAATCCTGTCCCCACGTAACATTGGCTACTGTTCTCCAAACTCCACCGAGTTTGTGTCTTTCTTTGAATATCTATCCTCGTGCCATGACTCCTTGTTATCTTCTCACCCACATGCTGAAGTTCTCTACATTGGTGACTTCAATGTTCACCACAGTCAGTAGCTTCATTCTTCTCACACTGATGTGGGAGGAAGCTAGGCCCTTGCT
>JAXCGZ010015451.1:70000-79176 GCA_037179515.1 Halocaridina rubra | reverse complement strand
CCATAGGCAAGGAGTTTGATCAACAAAGCCTTGTGCCAGACTCTGTCTGTGCTAATTTGGTTATTCTTGGTCCCGAATGAGATTGGGAGTTGAATTAAATGCGAAAATGAAGCCACGAGTGAGGTTGGATAATCTGTAATATGAACATAGTGGCATTCAGATAGAATGCGTTCATTCCTAAGTATAGCAGATGTAAGCTATAAGGTTGGATTCCCTTTAACCTTTGGTGGTGTGTAATTGGTAGCGCCTTGACTTAGTAATTATAAGTCCTAGGCTCAAGTCCCGGTCGGGGTAAAAAATTATTCATGTTTTCACATATGTAATGAGCTTGCTTGGTTATTGTATAGCCGGAATGAGATTGGGAATTGAATTAATTGCGAAAATAAAGCCACGAGTGAGGTTGGGGAATCTGTAATATGAACACAGTGGCATTCAGATAGAATGCGTTCATTCCTAAGTATAGCAGATATAATCTATAATGTTGGATTCCTTTTAAACTTCTGTGGCGTGTATTTGGTAGTGCCTTGACTTAGCAATTATAAGTCCTAGGTTCAAGTCCCGGTCGGGGTGAAAAATTATTCATATATATATATATATTATATATATATATATATATATATATATATATATATATATATATATATATATATATATATATATATATATATACATATATATATGTATACATATATATATATATATATATATATATATATATATATATATATATATATATATATATATATATATATATATATATATATATATATATATATGTAATATATATATATATATATATATATATATATATATATATATATATATATATATATATATATATATATATATATATATATATATATATATATATATATATATATATATATATATAATGAATAGATGGTAAAAAAATATGGAGAATAACAATTAGGTAAGTTAATTAAAATCTCATTCTGAAAAGAAGAAAGAGAATGATTTAAGAAGTGAAAATATTAAAAAGGAAACAAAAATATAGCAGACAATAATATGACCTGATCATCTGAAGTGTTGCCAGATACTTTTTTTCGAAAGTTCTTCTCCGGTGAATGGTGAAAATCATTGTTGTTATTTTCTTTTATCATGAATGACGAAGATCTTTGTTGCCAGATATATTTTTCATCTCTTCGTCTCCTCTGAATATTAATAATCAAACCTTTCTGACCTCTTAGTGACAAGAACCGGTGTTGTCAGACATCATCTTTTGTTTGTTTCGTGTCTAAATTATAAAGATGAGGTTCATTTAGGCTCATTTCTAATGCCTTAATATTGTTTGAATATTGCAAAGTAATTTTTTCTCTCTACTAAATAAAGATTTAATTGTATCATTTTTATTCTTTCTTCTGAATGTAGAAATTAGAGATCAGTGTTGCCAGATACTAATTTCCCTTTTGTTGATTTTCTTTTCTCCTTTGAACAGCATTCAGTGTTACCAGGTACTTTCCTTTTTAGAAAGAGAACGTCCTCTCAGATTTGTAGACTGGGATGGGGGGTGGGAGTGGCAAGGGGGCTGGCTGAGGAGGAGAATGAAATGGAGTGGGGGGGAATTTTCCCTCCTTTCGTTATATAATTTTAAATTAGTTTTTTATTCACAAAAGCGAAAGTAAAAATCTTAAAAAACTGGTGTAGATTGAACGAAAGAAATTATACATGTGGTTGTGCGTACGTGTGAGCTTGCATGCACGCCTCTATTTACATTATTTCTTTTTTTGTTTTGTGGTGTGATTAAGCTGGATTATATTTGTATTTCAAATTATTTCGGTAAAATGAAGACACTCTTTAGAGTTGGAAGGAAGTGGATTATTTGTGTGATTTTGTGTGTATCTTGTCATGTGTTTTGCCTTTATATATATCTTAAATGGAACGATCGTTGAGCTTCCCCGTCCCCAAGTCATACAAATTAATTTTTTACCTCTTATTTTTATTAGTTTATCTACTTATTTCTCCATTATAATGGGCAGCAGTATGTCTCGCGGTATCCCATCTCCATGCGAACAAAATGAATATAGATGTGGAAAGGTATTTGCGTTATACCTAAACGTATTCATCCTCGACTATAAAATGTCTTGGGAATGAGCATTATTCGGAGGTCTCCTTTTTCTAGCAACCCAAAAACTCGAAAAGCTATAAAATAGGTTTGTATGTTTTAGTGAGTGTGTGTTGCACTAATGGAGTTCTTTTGTGCGCGTGTGTGTGTGCGTGTGTGTGTATGTGTGTGTAGATGCTTGCGTGTGCGCACAAGCTATCCTCATTCAAAAAAATTTATATTACAGCAATTAGTGAGATTTTTTAAGAGAGTAACAACTGAACGGGCGTTGAAAAAAAAACATAAAGAAAAGAGAAACAGAGATGGGAGTGTTACGAGTTGTCGGATGTGAAGGATTAAAAAACAATGTGTAACGAATATGTCTGGATATTCTGTGTAGATGTAGGCATAAAATAGGATCCGTAACTGAAGGAAGACTTAACATCGAGCTTTCCATGACAGTCCTATTTCAATCTAAAATATTTCAGCTGTAATATCATAACGTGCGGCTGTATCAGAGGCCAACCTACTACGTGGTGCGTATGAGCGCGCAAGCTCCCCTTATATCCAAAAATGCATGTTACAGTGATGAGTGAGTTTATGTGTGTTGTGTGTGTTTGTATATGTGTGTGTGCGCGTGAGCATGCAAGTTCCCCTCGTTTTCAAAAAATGAAGAGTGAAAGTGGTACCTTTGAGTACTTGGGGGGATGGTCCCATACATAGGGGGTGGGGAGTAGTTCATTTGCTGACAGTAATTAACACTGATGGAACACTTTTGTTTGGGAGAAAGTGATTCTTTTCGTACTTTCTAGGAAAAAGTTATAGTTATTTTTTATGTTAAAAATATGAAAGAAGGAAGCACTCACATTATGGGATTAAATGTGGTATTTCAAATTGGAATAAATTTGTACTTGGGGGGAAATTAACACTGAATATTTCTCACCCATTGATCATGTCCTTGGTTGGCAGAATCATTTGGAGCATCTTGTAGGTGGATGTGATTTTGAATTAGTTTCTTGTCATGTCTATTTACATTACGCCAGGGTGATTGACCATATAGCCAGTGCTTCTGGGTGTTAGGTTGTGCCATGGCAGAGCCTTGCATCAGGAGGCACTCTTTCCTTTCAGGTGGTGGGAAAACTAGACCAACTCTGTGTTCCTCTGCATGTCGTGAAAATCTACTAAGTGGGACTGGAAATACCCTCCTCTGTATTGTCTTCCTACAAATAGCCAAGAAACTCGGGGGACTTCTGGGAGGAAAGATCCAGCCATAACCCTGGTAGGTCTCTGTAAGAGGGAGGAGAAAGGGATGTGCTTACATTGAGAGAAACTAAGTAGAAAGGGAATGGTGAGGTAACATTTGGAAATGTGTAAGTAGGGAGACTGGAGTTGAGAGAGGGCGAGGAAGAGAGGGAGTAACTATGTTGGTAAGCGAAGAGATAAAAGTGTGGTGGAATAGAATGAAGTATCATCTCGAACAGTAGTGGCTAAAATGAGACTGGAATACGATGTTTAGGCATTTATGAGCCCCTATGACCCAGACAGTGAAAGAAGTGAGGAGGAGGAGGGATGAAATTGAACAAGTGTGTTGAAGATTTGGGTATGAATGTGAATGTGGTATTGATGGGAGATTTGAAAGCTAGAGTAGGTGATAAGCCAGATGGTTGATTGGGAAGTATGTAGGATCAGGTAGGAATAGAATTGGAGAGAAAATTATAGAAATGTGCATTGAGAGAGAACTAGAGATTTTTAATGTCAATACTGCATTTAAAAGGGAGGATGTGCACAATTTTACGTGAACCAGAGTAGATAAGGTTAGAGTAGTTGATGGATTATATTGTAGAGGACAGGAGTGTGATTGGAAGAAAATCGAATGTGAATATTCGGACAGGAGATAGTGGTGAGATATCTGATCATTATAAAGTGGAAAGTCGAGTAAGACTGGGAGAAAAGTGAAGAAAGATGAGAAGAGAGAGAAAGGAAGAGAGGTGTAAAAATGAGTGAACTGAATAATCTACTGACAAATGTTTCTGGTCCTTTGCCAAAAACCTCTCCAAACACTATTCTAACTCAAGCTTTTCCCCTCTCATTCGCTTTGATGGTTCTATAGTGTTTTTATGAGTGTGACACAGGGACAGGCAAGAAAATTGGCCTCTCCAATTAAAGGCCTGGGCACGAAGAAAACATTAAGACGAAGAAAAAGTAAAGGGTTAAGGATAAGGCAGATATGAGGTAATGATACACAATATGAAAAGGTCAGGCTGAAAGAGTAGTCGAAACACTGAGGACAAAGAGATATGACAGGATTAAGCCCGAGATGACAATAGATCCTGTTTTTGAAGGAAGATGGGTTATGAGGAAAGACAGAAGGAGAAAGAGTGCCGCTTGGTGAGTGTAACTTAGCCTCGGCAGTGGGGGAGGGATACAACTCGCCACTCATCAGAGCAGCAATGGAAGTAGTAGCGATAGAAAAGAGAAAGAGATGATACCTCATGGCCAAGAAAAAGAGAATCCAGATTAAAAGTAAGAGAAGGGTCATTAATGCGTTTGACTGCCTTAGATTCAATCCTATCAAGGAGATAAGTATAAGAAGAAGCACGCCACATATGCGAGCAATATTCTAATAAGGGAAGGATAAGACCTCTATCGATTTTAACTAACTGAATAGAGGAAAAGTAGTGACGAAAACGAAATAGATACCCCAATTTTTTGGATACAGGATTTAAAAATATGGAGTATGTAATGCCTCCAAGACAAGTTAGAGGCTATCTGGATTCCTAATATGTTAATAGTATTAAGAGGGTAAATTTCGTTCATTTTGAAGAAAATAGAGCTATCAGGAGAAGCTAAAGAGATAGCCAGAAACTGATTTGGAGATATTAAATTTAACTAATTCTTAGATGCCTCACTCAGATACCTTCTGCAAATCGGAGTTGAGACTAGAAGAAATAGTGATACGAGACTGATTACAAGTAGCAGATGAACGTTGTGAAGAAAAGACAGAGGAAAAATGAAGGGTAGAATCGTCGGCAAAGGCATAAAGAAGATAGGAGGATGGGGACTGAGGAAAATTGTCAATGAAAAGAAGGAACAGAGTAGGTGAAAGAACAGTGCCTTTTAGAACACCGATAGTAATAGAGATTGAACTAAATGTTGCGCCGTCAATAACCACAGATATAAAACGCTAAGAAAGAAAACTGGATATTAGAGAACAGAGAGAAGGAGTAAAGTCATAAGCAGGAAATTTGGCTAACAGGGCATTGTGCCAGACTCTTTCAAAAGCTTTAAGGGGGGTACAGACGATCATTATTACTGTCAGTTAAAATACTGACACTATTCTATTGGTGTGAACTACTACGTCCATATGATGGACACACCGACAGTAATAATGACAGTACAGGAAATACTGTCAGTAATATTGATCGTCTGTTTAGCCCTTTAGAGATATCAAGAGCGACGACAAAGGATTCCCCATAGTTCTTCAGAGAAGATGACCATACATGAGTGAGATAGGACAGGAGGTCAGCCAGTTTATATGCAATCTTCTTAAGGAACCTTGCAGGGATGCCATCGGGTCCGGATGCCTTGTTCGTCTTTAGAGAGTGAAGAACCTTTTGGACATTGTGTAAAGAAAGAATATGGGAGGGCATAAGGTTAGAGACAGATAGAGTATGAGGGACAGGTGCGCTGGAATCGCTTACAGAAGAGTTGGCAGAAAAATGAGAGACAAAGAGAGTTGCTTTGTCAGTGGGAGAGCAAGCTATAGAACCATCAGAACGAATGAGAGGGGGAAAGCTTGAGTTGCAGAACTTTGGTTTTTGGCTTAGGATGTATATATGCACGCACACACACACACATGCACACACATACACACACACACACACACACACACACACACACACACACACACACACACACACACACACACACACACACACACACACACACATATATATATATATATAGAACAATGGTAGAGAACTTCAGGAGGATCTAAATAATCTGCATGAGTGGTCAGAAAAGTGGCTAATGAAATTCAATACTTCAAAATGTAAGGTAATGAGAATGGGTACAAGTGCAAGAAGGCCCAATCTTGACTACTCGGTGGCTGGAGTACAACTTCAAGAGACAGAAAATGAGAGAGATCTAGGAGTAAACATACTGGCAGATTTGTCTCCAGAAATACATATAAATGGCATAGTAAGGGCAGCATATACATTCTTATCAAATGTAAGGGTAGCCTTCAGGCACATGGACAAGGAAATGTTCAGAAATATTTATGTAACCTATGTGAGGCCAAAACTCGAATATGCAGCCCCCTTTTGGAATCCGCACTTGAAAAAGCACATAGCTAAGCTTGAAAAAGTTCAAAGACATGCCACGAAACTGGTGCCAGAAATACGCAATCTCAGTTATGATGAGAGGCTGAGGGAATTAGACTTACCATCACTCGAAGCTAGAAGAGTGAGGGGGGGATATGGTGACAGTCTTTAATTCCTTCATGGTTATGATAGAGTGGATAGGGATCGATATTTTGATATGGCTGGCTCTAGAACTAGAGGTCATAGTTTGAATCTTCGTAAGAAAACTTCTTTGCAGGATGTAAGGAAATACTTTTTCAGTGTACGAGTAGTTGATAATTGGAATTGGCTAAGCGAGGAGGTAGTTAATGCTATCTCAATGCATAGTTGTAAGGACAGGTATGATAAGTATCACTAAGTATAAAATGGAACCGATGAGGAGACGGGAAGATACGAGCTTTGGGCTCTTTCCCGTAAACACAATTAGGTAATCACAATTAGGTAATCATATATATATATATATATATATATATATATATATATATATATATATATATATATATATATATATATATATATATATATATATATATGACAGAGTGGACAGGGAACAACATTTTGATATATAAGCGGCTCTAGAACTAGAAGTCATAGTTTAAAGCTTCGTAAGAGAGTTTTAATGCAGGATGTAAGAAAGTACATTTTTAGTGTACAAATAGTTGAAAACTAGAATTCGATAGGCGAGGAAGTAGTTATTGCTAATTGCATGCATAGTTTTAAGGGCAAATAAGATAAGCATTAAATTGAGACCGATCAGGAGAATTGCGAGCATAGGGGGCTTTCCCGTAAGCAAATGTGGTAATTACAATTTGGTAGTTACAAATACACACACACACAGAATAATCTTTATTAGGAAAGTAACACAAACTGAATAGTTTTTCGGGGAAAAAATAATAATGTTAATCTTTTATTGGAGACAGTAATAAGGATGAAATACTATTCATGGAAGAGAGTAAAACTTTATGAAATAATGTAGCACAAAATAAATGCTTTATGAGAGACATTACCTCTGATGAGAAGCAATTTTTCATAGATAAAAGAATAATAATTTTTGCTGGATGTGAAATCATATTTCTTTAGGTATTCAGAATTCTGTGATTACCTAATTGTGATTACCTAATTGTGTTTACGGGAAAGAGCCCAAAGCTCGTATCTTCCCGTCTCCTCATCGGTTCCATTTTATACTTAGTGATACTTATCATACCTGTCCTTACAACTATGCATTGAGATAGCATTAACTACCTCCTCGCTTACCCAATTCCAATTATCAACTACTCTTACACTGAAAAACTATTTCCTTACATCCTGCAAACAAGTTTTCTTACGAAGCTTAAAACTATGACCTCTAGTTCTAGAGCCAGCCATATCAAAATATCGATCCCTATCCACTCTATCATAACCATGAAGGAATTAAAGACTGTCACCATATCCCCCCTCACTCTTCTAGCTTCGAGTGATGGTAAGTCTAATTCCCTCAGCCTCTCATCATAACTGAGATTGCGTATTTCTGGCACCAGTTTCGTGGCATGTCTTTGAACTTTTTCAAGCTTAGCTATGTGCTTTTTCAAGTGCGGATTCCAAAAGGGGGCTGCATATTCGAGTTTTGGCCTCACATAGGTTACATAAATATTTCTGAACATTTCCTTGTCCATGTGCCTGAAGGCTACCCTTACATTTGATAAGAATGCATATGCTGCCCTTACTATGCCATTTATATGTATTTCTGGAGACAAATCTGCCAGTATGTTTACTCCTAGATCTCTCTCATTTTCCGTCTCTTGAAGTTGTACTCCAGCCACCGAGTAGTCAAGCTTGGGCCTTCTTGCACTTGTACCCATTCTCATTACCTTAATTTTGAAGTATTGAATTTCATTAGCCACTTTTCTGACCACTCATGCAGATTATTTAGATCCTCCTGAAGTTCTCTACCATTGTTCTCGTTTCTTACTTTCTTCACAATCTTTGCATCATCTGCAAACATATTCATGAATGAGTTTACAGACTCTGGTAGGTCATTTACATATACAAGGAACAAAAGTGGCCCTAAAACTGAACCCTGTGGAACTCCACTACTAACTCTTCTCCATTCAGACACTGAGCGTCTTACTCTAACCCTCTGTTCCCTTCCTTCTAAGTAAGTTTTTATCCATTCCAAAACATTTCCACCTATTCTAGCCATTGATTGCAGCTTCCTAATAAGTCTCCCATGTGGAACAGTGTATGTGTGCGTGTATGTCTGCATATATATATATATATATATATATATATATATATATATATATATATATATATATATATATATATATATATATATATATATATATATATATATATATATATATATATATATATATATATATATATATATATACATATATATATATATATATATATATATATATATATATATATATATATATATATATATATATATATATATATATATATATATATATATATATATATATATATATATATATATATATATATATATATATATATATATATATATATATACATATATATATATATATATATATATATATATATATATATATATATATATATATATATATATATATATATATGGTAGGAAAAGCCCAATACATAAAACAACGAATATATATATATATATATATATATATATATATATATATATATATATATATATATATATATATATATATATATATATATATATATACACACACATATATATATATATATATATATATATATATATATATATATAT
>JAXCGZ010015451.1:40000-65000 GCA_037179515.1 Halocaridina rubra | reverse complement strand
CTCTGTCAATCCCATTCGAATAGGGCCTAATTGAGTCACATGAAAGTATGCTTTTGGGGCCGCAGTACTTCTGTGGTAGATCTCGAGTTGGAAAGCGACTAACATGGGTTCGGGGACCACGGGTTGTTATGAATGGGATCCATCTCTGATTTCCCTTCTCTAAAATTTTTGTATCCACCTCCATTCAAATGGGAGCTGATCAGGACTATTTAAACGATGCTCTCATTATTTTTATTATTATTATTAATATTATTATTATTATTATTATTATTATTATTATTATTATTATTATTATTATTATTATTATTATTATTACTATTATTATTATTATTATTATCATTATTATTATTATTATAATTATTATAATTATTATTATTATTATTTTTTTTTATTATTATTATTATTGTTATTATTATTATTATTATTATTATTATTATTATTATTATTATTATTATTATTATTATTATTATTATTATCATAAGTAGTAATAGTAATAGTAGTAGTACTACTAGCAGTTATAGCTGCAGTTGTAGTATTCCGAGTCTGTGCAGATTTTGATCAAAAGCTGATGCCTTGTATATATTGATGTACTCAACAAGAAAGGCGACTAGTAATTATGTGATTACAAACTTAGCATGAGAAATTGGGATTTATTAAAATTTTAGAAATTAATAATTGCATTTTTATATTTCAATTTCATTGGGCTATGTCATAGAATATAGTTGATTCCTTTTCCTGATGAGTGTTAGAGATTAATTAAGAATAGCTATGTTAAATTCTAGTAAATAATGATGCCTATTTTATATATTAAATCACTTTTGTTTATATAATCAGTAAGCATTTTACTCATTTTAAATTGAAGAGTTACTGTTAAATTACTCGTTTTCTTAACGTTAAAGAAAACGAAAACGAAACATTTCTTTTGAAGGGTTTCTCTTTTGTATCAGTGTCTCTTTTTATAGTTACTGTATATTATATATTTGTTAGTTTTCAGTATTATAGGTAAGTATATTTGGAAAAAGAGAAAATACCATTATGTTTTAAGGAAATTGTGGTGACTGGAGGTTTCTATGGTTTCCATAATACAATACTTCATTTGCAAAATCATCTCTTAAAAAAACATTCAAGTCTATTGACATAAATTGTATTATTATTTCTTTGGTAGGTTCTCGTTTCATTCTATCAAAAAAAAAAAACTTCAAAAATGGTTAATTACAGGGGAATATAGAAAATTGCATGACATTTTCAATGACGGCCTTAAAATAGATAAAACAAAAAAATATACTATATTCAAGAAATTATAAAATAAATAGAGAAATATATAAATGAATTATTAAATTAACAAATAAATTAATAAATGATGTTTAAATTAATATATGAATTTTTTTTTAAATAAAATAAGATATAAATTACTAAAAACAACATAGCTATGACAGTAAAATAACGATCATATCAGAAGCGATAGACAATATCTTATGTTTATATAATCCTTTCCTTACTCGAAAGCTCGAACTGCAAGTCTTAAAGAAAATTGTGTCAAAGAATCAATTCTGGACGAGAGGAATTTCACTCTTCAACTGGGATATTCGATGCATAGTCTTTCTTCAAGGCCAGCATATATTTAGCAGTTTTCTCCGATGTCTTTTATGGATACTAAATATCAGGAAATTCCCTTCTTTCCATTCATATATATATATATATATATATATATATATATATATATATATATATATATATATATATATATATATATATATATATATATATATATATATATATATATAGGTATGTATGCGATTACCTAATTGTGTTTACGGGAAAGATCCCAAAGCTCGTATCTTCCCGTCTCGTGATCGGTTCCAATTTGTACTTAGTGATACTTATTATACCTGTCCCTCAAACTATGGATTGAGATAGCATTAACTACCTCCTCGCTTAGCCAATTCCAATTATCAACTACTCTTACATTTGAAAAAGTATTTCCTTACATCCTGCAAAGAAGTTTTCTTAAGAAGCTTCAAACTATGACCTCTAGTTCTAGAGCCAGCCATATCAAAATAATGATCCCTATCCACTCTGTCATAACCATGAAGGAATTTAAAGACTGTCACAATATCCCCCTCAGTCTTCTAGCTTCGAGTGATGGTAAGTCTAATTTCCTCAGCCTCTCATCATAACTGAGATTGCGAATTTCTGCCACCAGTTTCGTGGCATGTCTTTGAACTTTTTCAAGCTTAACTATGTGCTTTTTTAAGTGCGGATCCAAAAGGGGGCTGCATATTCAGGTTTTGGCATCACTTAGGTTACATAAATATTTCTGAGCATTTCCTTGTCCATGTTCCTGAAGGCTACCCTTACATTTGATAAGAAGGCATATGCGGCCCTTACTATGCCATTTATATGTATTTCTGGAGACAAATCTGCCAGTATGTTTACTTCTAGATCTCTCTCATTTTCTGTCTCTTGAAGTTGTACTCCAGTCACCGAGTAGTCAAACTTGGGCCTTCTTGCACTTGTATCCATTCTCATTACCTTACGTATTGAAGTATTGAATTTCATTAGCCACTTTTCTGAGCGATCATGCAGACTATTTAGATCTTCCTGAAGTTCTCTACCATTGTTCTCGTTTCCTACTTTCTTCACAATCTTTGCATCATCTGCAAACATATTCATGAATGAATTTACAAACTCTGGTATGTCATTTACATATACAAGGAACAAAAGTGGCCATAAAACTGAACCCTGTGGAACTCCACTACTAACTCCTATCAATTCAGACACTGAGTGTCTTACTCTAACCCTCTGTTCCCTTCCTTCTAAGTAAGTTTTTATCCATTCCAAGACATTTCCACCTATTCTAGCCATTGCTTGCAGCTTCCTAATAAGTCTCCCATGTAGAACAGTGTCAAACAGTATCCAACACATTATCTGTATGTATGTATGTATGTATACATACATACATACATACATACATACATACATACATACATACATACATACATACATACATACATACGTTGTGATGGAAAGGGCAAACCCACTCATCAGACAGGCACTTGATAAGGAGAAGACAGTGGTAATCTCAGGCATAAGTGAATCCCAGGAGCCAACATGGCAGGGGAGACTTGAAGAAAATAAAGCTAGGGTTGTAGACCTGATAAGAAAGCTTGGAGTAGTATGTGGTCCTGAGGATATTGTAAACATACACCAACTAGGTAAATATTCGAGGGAAGGAAAGCCGAGACCAACAAAAGTAACCTTTGAGAGAGGGGAGACATGTAGGGAAATATTGTTGAGAAAAAAAAGTCTAAAAGACCTTCAAGAATGCAAAGAAGTGTTCATTAGACGATACAGAACACAGGAAGAGATGGGAAAGATCAAAAACTTGTTGCAAGAGGCAAGAAGGTTAAATGATGAAAGAAATGAAGAAGAGAAGAAAAATTTTCGTTACGGAATACTTCCAGACAAAGGGGAGATAAAGAAGATAATGACAGAAGATCAGGGGATGGGGCCTCATTAAGATTGTTATACACAAATGCTGATGGATTAGCTGGTAAGGCAGTAGAATTAAAAGATAGGATTCACAACAGTAAGGCAGATATAGTAGCAATTACAGAGACTAAGTTGAGTGAGGACATAAACAGTGTCACAGTTTTTCCTAAGGGCTTCAGAATACTAAGGGTCGAAAGATCTGAGAGGACTGGTGGAGGGATAGCACTGCTCATAAGTGAGAGGATTCAAGTTGAAGAGATAAACTTGGCTATAGAAAGTGAGTTCAGGGAATTTCTTGTTGCTCGCATAAATACTGGGTCAGAGAGCATTATAATAACTGTTGTATACAACCCACCAAGGAACCAAAATAGGCTTGAAATTTATGAGGAAAGTCATATAGGTACGATTGAAGTCATAAACTCAGTTGTTAACATGGCGCAGGAGAAAAAATGTAGGATTTTGATTATGGGAGACTTTAATCATAAAGAGATAGATTGGATAAATCTTGACCCACACAGTGGTGAGGACTCCTTTGGGGCAAGATTCCTAGATTGCGTACAAGGGAATTTCCTACACCAACATGTAATGGAACCAACAAGAGCCAGGGGTGGGGATGAGCCATCACTACTTGATCTGGTGTTCACAGATAATGTGTTGGATATTGAAAATATTGAGTATGAACCACCAATTGGAAAGAGTGACCACTGTGTGTTGTTGATGGAGTATATCATTGAAGACATTCTTCCTGAGAGTAGAGGCACTGAGGACATGAGGAGGAACTATCAGAAAGGAGATTACATCAAAATGAATGAGCTTTTTGCAGTTATTGACTGGAGAACCTTATTTTACAACAAATCTGTGCAAGAAATGTATGACATCTTTTGTGAGAAATATGGGAAGATTGTAGATTGCTGCATACCTGTCACCAAAGTAGGTGTAATTCATGCCAGAGAGAAATGGTTCGATAATGGGTGTAAAAGAGCTAAGGAGTGGAGAGACAAATGCTGGAAAAGGTATAGGAGGAGAAAAAACATAAATGCCTGGCAAACCTACAAAAGAGCAAGAAATGACTACCTAAGTAAAGGGAGAGAGGCAGAGAAAGATTATGAGAGGGACATCACCAGGAAGGCGAAAGAAAATCCCAAGCTTTTCCACAGCTTTATCAGAGGAAAACTGAAGGTAAAAGAACAGGTTTTAAGGCTAAAGAGAGCGGATGGAAGCATCACTGAGACGGACGAAGAGATCTGCAAAGAATTGAACAAGGAGTTTCAGTCAGTATTTACAGTAGAAAATACCCCACCCCCTCAGATTGCAGTGATAGAAGCTCAAGGGCCGGTATTAGAGAACATCAACCTTACAGCCACAGAGGTATGCAAAGCGCTGATGGATTTAGATGTTCATAAAGCTACAGGTCCTGATGACATATCCCCTCATGTGCTTAAAAAATGCGCAAACACAATATCAGTGGCACTAAGTATCATATTTAAGGAGTCATTGGAGTCGGGGGAGATTCCAAGATGCTGGAAACAAGCAAATGTGATACCTATCTTCAAAAAGGGAAGGAGGGATACGGCTCTGAACTATAGACCAGTTTCCTTGACCAGCATAGTTTGCAAACTTATGGAGAAACTACTAAGGAAACATATCTCTCTTCACTTGGAATCCTTCAACTTTTTGTCAGTGAGGCAACATGGCTTCAGAGAAGGAAGATCAACAGTAACAAACTTATTAGAATTTTATGATGAGGTAAGCCAAATCTTACAGGAAAGAGAGGGCTGGGCAGATTGCATATTCCTAGACTTCCAGAAAGCGTTTGACACTGTTCCACATGGGAGACTTATTAGGAAGCTGCAATCAATGGCTAGAATAGGTGGAAATGTCTTGGAATGGATAAAAACTTACTTAGAAGGAAGGGAACAGAGGGTTAGAGTAAGACACTCAGTGTCTGAATGGAGAAGAGTTAGTAGTGGAGTTCCACAGGGTTCAGTTTTAGGGCCACTTTTGTTCCTTGTATATGTAAATGACCTACCAGAGTCTGTAAATTCATTCATGAATATGTTTGCAGATGATGCAAAGATTGTGAAGAAAGTAAAAAACGAGAACAATGGTAGAGAACTTCAGGAGGATCTAAATAATCTGCATGAGTGGTCAGAAAAGTGGCTAATGAAATTCAATACCTCAAAATGTAAGGTAATGAGAATGGGTACAAGTGCAAGAAGGCCCAAGCTTGACTACTCGGTGGCTGGAGTACAACTTCAGGAGACAGAAAATGAGAGAGATCTAGGAGTAAACATATTGGCAGATTTGTCTCCAGAAATACATATAAATGGCGTAGTAAGGGCAGCATATGCATTCTTATCAAATGTAAGGGTAGCCTTCAGGCACATGGACAAGGAAATGTTCAGAAATATTTATGTAACCTATGTGAGGCCAAAACTCGAATATGCAGCCCCCTTTTGGAATCCGCACTTGAAAAAGCACATAGCTAAGCTTGAAAAAGTTCAAAGACATGCCACGAAACTGGTGCCAGAAATACGCAATCTCGGTTATGATGAGAGGCTGAGGGAATTAGACTTGCCATCACTCGAAGCTAGAAGAGTAAGGGGGGATATGGTGACAGTCTTTAAATTCCTTCATGGTTATGATAGAGTGGATAGGGATCGATATTTCGATATGGCTGGCTCTAGAACTAGAGGTCATAGTTTGAAGCTTCGGAAGAAAACTTGTTTGCAGGATGTAAGGAAATACTTTTTCAGTGTAAGAGTAGTTGATAATTGGAATTCGCTAAGCGAGGAGGTAGTTAATGCTACCTCAATCCATAGTTTTAAGGACAGGTATGATAAGTATCACTAAGTCTAAAAATGGAACCGATCAGGAGACGGGAAGATACGAGCTTTGGGCTCTTTCCCGTAAACACAATTAGGTAATCACAATTAGGTAATCACATACATACATACATACATACATACATACATACTGGCAGATTTGTCTCCAGAAATACATATAAATGGCATAGTAAGGGCAGCATATGCATTCTTATCAAATGTAAGGGTAGCCTTCAGGCACATGGACAAGGAAATGTTCAGAAATATTTATGTAACCTATGTGAGGCCAAAACTCGAATATACAGCCCCCTTTTGGAATCCGCACTTGAAAAAGCACATAGCTAAGCTTGAAAAAGTTCAAAGACATGCCACGAAACTGGTGCCAGAAACACGCAATCTCAGTTATGATGAGAGACTGAGGGAATTAGACTTACCATCACTCGAAGCTAGAAGAGTGAGGGGGGGATATGGTGACAGTCTTTAAATTCCTTCATGGTTATGATAGAGTGGATAGGGATCGATATTTTGATATGGCTGGCTCTAGAACTAGAGGTCATAGTTTGAAGCTTCGTAAGAAAACTTCTTTGCAGGATGTAAGGAAATACTTTTTCAGTGTAAGAGTAGTTGATAATTGGAATTGGGTAAGCGAGGAGGTAGTTAATGCTATCTCAATCCATAGTTTTAAGGACAGGTATGATAAGTATCACTAAGTATAAAATGGAACCGATCAGGAGACGGGAAGATACGAGCTTTGAGCTCTTTCCCGTAAGCACAATTAGGTAATCACAATTAGGTAATCACATACATACATGCATGCATACATTAGACCAGTGTTCTTCAAACTTTTTCAATGTCGTCCACCCTAGTTTAAATCTTTGAAAAATCTTCCCTCCCTAACCTTCCAACTGCTGTAATACCTCACATTCCTGATCTTATATATCTTATTCTAAAGCTTACGGCAGAGGAAGAAAAGACAGTTTATTTCTCATTTCGTATGTAATCTATTTATAAACAAGGATGAATGAGAGTAATTGCACTGAGGACACGAGGAGGAACTATCCGAAAGGAGATTACATCAAAATAAATGAGTTTTTTGCAGCTATTGACTGAAGGACTTTACTTAGCAACATATCTGTGCAAGAAATGTACGACATCTTTTGTGAGAAATATGGGAAAATAGTAGATTGCTGCTCACCTGCCACCAAAGTAGGTTTAATTCATGCCAGAGAGAAATACTTCGATAATGAGTGTAAAAGAGCTAAGAAGTGGAGAGACAAATGCTGGAAAAGGTATAGTAGAAGAAAAAACATAAATGCATGGCAGACTTATGAAAGAGCAAGAAATGATTACCTAAGTAAAAGAAGAGAGACAGAGAGAGACTATGAAAGGGACATCACCAGGAAGGCTATAGAAAATACGAGACTTTTCCACAGCTTAATCAGAGGAAAACTGAAGGTAAAAGGGCAGGTCTTAAAGCTTATGAGAGCGGATGGAAGCATCAATGAGACGGATGAAGAGATCATTCAAAGAATTGAAAAAGGAGATTTCAGTCAGTACATACAATAGAAAATCTCCCACCCCCTCAGACTACAGAGATTGAAGCTCATGGGCCGGCATTAGAGAACATCATCCTTTCAGCCACAGAGGTATGCAAAGTGCTGATGGAGTTAGATGTCCATAAAGCTACAGGTCCTGAGAGTTATGCCCCCTTATGTACTTAAAAAATGTGTAAATTTAATATCAGCGGCACTAAGTATCATATTTCAAGGAGTCGCTGGAGTCTGGGGAGATTCCAAGATGCTGGAAACAAGCGAACGTGATACCTATCTTCAAAAAGGGAAGGAGGGATACGGCTCTGAACTATAGACCTGTTTCCTTGACCAGCATAGTTTGCAAAGTTATGGAGAAACTACTAAGGAAACATATCTCTCTTCACTTGGAATCCTTCAACTTTTTGTCAGTGAGGCAACATGGCTTCAGAGAAGGTAGATCAACAGTAACAGACTTATTAGAATTTGATGATGAGGTAAGCCGAATCTTACAGGAAAGAGAGGGCTGGGCAGATTGCATATCCCTAGACTTCCAGAAAGCGTTTGACACTGTTCCACATACGGGAGACTTCATTAAGAAGCTGCAAGTCAATGGCTCGCGAATAGGTGGAAATGTCTTGGAATGGATAAAAACTTACTTAGAAGGAAGGGAACAGAGGGTTAGAGTAAGACACTCAGTGTCTGAATGGAGAAGAGTTAGTAGTGGAGTACCACAGGGTTCAGTTTTAGGGCCACTTTTGTTCCTTGTATATGTAAATGACCTACCAGAGTCTGTAAATTCATTCATGAATATGTTTGCAGATGATGCAAAGATTGTGAAGAAAGTAAAAAACGAGAACAATGGTAGAGAACTTCAGGAGGATGCCTAAATAATCTGCATGAGTGGTCAGAAAAGTGGCTAATGAAATTCAATACTTCAAAATGTAAGGTAATGAGAATGGGTACAAGTGCAAGAAGGCCCAAGCTTGACTACTCGGTGGCTGGAGTACAACTTCAAGAGACAGAGAATGAGAGAGATCTAGGAGTAAACATACTGGCAGATTTGTCTCCAGAAATACATATAAATGGCATAGTAAGGGCAGCATATGCATTCTTATCAAATGTAAGGGTAGCCTTCAGGCACATGGACAAGGAAATGTTCAGAAATATTTATGTAACCTATGTGAGGCCAAAGCTTGAATATGCAGCCCCCTTTTGGAATCCGCACTTGAAAAAGCACATAGCTAAGCTTGGAAAAGTTCAAAGACGATGCCACGAAACTGGTGCCAGAAGTACGCAATCTCAGTTATGATGAGAGGCTGAGGGAATTAGACTTACCATCACTCGAAGCTAGAAGAGTGAGGGGGGATATGGTGACAGTCTTTAAATTCCTTCATGGTTATGATAGAGTGGATAGGGATCGATATTTTGATATGGCTGGCTCTAGAACTAGAGGTCATAGTTTGAAGCTTCTTAAGAAAAGTTCTTTGCAGGATGTAAGGAAGTACTTTTTTAGTGTAAGAGTAATTGATAATTGGAATTGGCTAAGCGAGGAGGTAGTTAATGCTAACTCAATCCATAGTTTTAAGACCATGTATGAAAAGTATTAAAAAATACAAAATGTAAACGATCAGGAGACGGGAAGTTACAAGCTTGAGGCTCTTTCCCGTAAGCACAATTAGGTGTGCATCCAAGTGACAAGTCATCGTCCTTTTGTTGGGGAAAGGACAGAAAGAAGGGGGGAGTGACGATTATATTGTGTACAAACATAGTTTTATATATATATATATATATAAATCTATATATATAAATAATAAAAAGAAAATAAATAAATAAACATTGAGTAAAATAACGTCTTTGAAAAATATACTTTAAAGAAAGAAAATTCCGACTCAATTTACTGTATTTCTGACCGTTACGGCTGTGGTAAAGAACATACCCCATAGTGAGTGCGAGAGGGAATCTCATACCTCCCTACCAGTGCATCATTGTGTGTGTTAAAATACTTACACACACACACACACACACACACACACCAGTCTGATAGGCTCAGCGCAAGAGAGGCATATACTTGAAAACGACACCAAGCTCTGAATTTGACCACCCCTCCTTACACCCCCATCACCAAATACTCTCCTTATGGCTACCCCCCCACCTGAAAGGGGAACACGTTCCTCGACGAAGGTACTGGCCAAAGACAGAGGTATCAAACCTAGGTCTGTGTTCCCAAGGAAGGATTTTCACCTTCTAAGCTTTCCAGAAGGTATACCTCTCGCGGAAAAATTTCAATGGAGGAATAAATTCCTTCCCATTCACCATCATTCGCTGAGCATTCCCAACCAAAGCAAATGGTGGTTTAATCATTTATATGTCATGAGGAAAAACAAGCATCTTATTGAAGAATTGCAAAGGGGTGTGCATGGGGGGCTCCAATTCGTGTCAAAGGATAAGCCACCTCTTAGAACATTTTTCATTAAAGGGTTTCCTACTTATTGGAATAAAGAACAACTGCACTCCCTCTTAGAAAATGAAGATGGAAAATACATCGAAAGCCTACAACGCTTAAAGTATGATGGAAAAGAATCTTCGACTCTAAAGATGATGTGGAAATCAATTGAAGTCAATCCTCCAGAAGAAATTGTCCTTCTTCCAGGGATTAAAGATCCCCCTATCCTCAAAGTGCAAGAAAAATCTTCAACCAACATCCAGCGCTCCCTCTATTGCCAGAAGGGGCACACTTATCAAAAATGTTCAGCAGAGACTGCTGGGCCCATCACAACAACTCCTCGGTCCCGGACTTGCTCACGATGTGGCACAGTCACTGAAAATATGTGGGAGCATAACTGTTCCCAGCAGAATGAAGATAGTATCACCTCGGAGAGCCAAGATACAGGATCTGCCGAGGGTGAATCATTACTGACAACTACAGATGAAGCAGTTCAGGTACAAATTGTAGCAGTAAAGGAACAAATCACTGCAGTGAATGAACAAATTGTAACAGTGAATGAACAAACTATCAGAGATAACGACCGAGAACTACAGTGCAAAAATAACTCCTATGAAAAGATGCTCAAAAACTTAAAAGAGCAAGTAGCTACATTAATGATTCAGCTTGAAAACATGACAAATGAATCATTTAAGGTTTGTCCTATATCATCTCAAAATGATAATGGCAGTGACAAGGAAATAGCTCAAAGAACCCGAATAACACGAGCAGCTAAAGTCAAAGGTAAAGCCCTCATACTTGAACAGGTAAAATTCCTTAACACTGCAGATAATTAGATGCAGATATCACTCTCCCAACTTTCTATTCTTTAATTTTTTTTTCTTTCCTTCTAATTAATCACACCCTTCTTACTACAATGAACCTGTCTCTTATCTCTATGTCATACCTTTTCTTCATAAATAGATATGTGTGTGTGTGTGCATGTGCATGCATATATAAGGAGATTCTCATGTATGTAGGTATGTGGGTGTATGTGTATATGTATATGTATATGCATATACGTGTGTCTATCACTATTCCTATAGCTGTTGGTGTGAATACTGTTGTGACACTAGTGATTGTTATTATAATCATTAACTTCATGATTATTGCTATAATTAGGTATTTTCATGTGTGCATGTGTGTGTGTGCATGTGTCTGCATATATATATGCAGGTATGTGCACATATATATGTGTATGCTTGTATGTGTGAATCATCATTCTCATAACAGTTACCATAACTGCTGTTGTGACACTGGTGATTGTTACTGTACTCATTACTTTTGTGATTATTACTGTAATTCTTGTTATCAAGGCCCTAATTATGCGTTCTGATCTTTTCATGCATTACAAAATCTTAACTTTCAATATTCATTCTTTGAAGAAAAGATTTGTGGATATTTTGCACTATGTTAAAAAAGAGAAACCAACATTTGTATGTCTGCAAGAAAGTTTGCACTCTCATCAGTTGTGCAACATAAGAGGCTATTCCAAATATTCGCTTGATAGTAAGCAAGGCCTCACCACTTATATTAGTAACTGCATTCCCCATCAGTTAATCGAAACCAGCACTAATCCAAGTAATGATGGTGAGGATAACAAGAATGTCACATATATGCTTTTCAAAATAAATGTCAAAACCAATCCTTTTTATGTTTGTAATACATATATTGGAACTGATGCCTTTAATGAAGCAAAATTACCACATCCCCTTATGTATGAGAACATTATATTCGCTGGAGATTTTAATGCAAGGCACAAAGAATTTGCAGAAACATCTGATAACATCTGTAATTACAATGGCAGACGGCTCTATGAGTTTATTAGTGATAACAATTTTACCTTACTAGGACCACGTTTGCGTACCCACCTTAGAGGTGGTAGACTAGACTACATATTTTATCATGGTTTAGAATATGGGAAAGACTTTACTTGCAGAAGAATAGACGATCTATTGTCTGACCATTTTGCACTTGAGAGCACATTCCTACTCGATTCCGGCATTTGTCAAGCACATAAACGAAAGCAGATAAATATTCCTATTGAATTCGTTGCCCCTTTTCGCTCTTTTATGGCTTCTACATTTGAAAATATAGATATTCAGACCATTACAGGCCAAGAAATCTATGATCTCTTAATAGAACGGATATATTTATTCCATAGAACTTACATACACAAGCCTAAACACAAGGCAATCAAGAAGAAAAACAATTGGACAGAAGATAACAAGCTAAACACATTTAAAAAACAGGTAGACAGTGCAGTTGATATGTATAAAAGGGACAACAATGCAACCACTCTTGAAAATCTGCTACTTACTCTACGAGAGTACCGTGAGCTTAAAAGTGATGTCCGAACTAAGCACTTTCAAAACTTCCTACAGTCTATCAATGCTCATACGAGTAGTTCTAAAATCTGGCAGTCAATTAATGCTCTGGTTGGCAAAAACATCAGTGTGTCACAAACAAATGATTCCCAAACTCTTGCTGAAGAACTTCTCTTACAATACTCTAAGACATCTTCCTTTGAAAACCTTCCTTGCGATATTCAACAACGATTAAGAAATCTTGACTTTGAAAGAATGATGAACATAGAATTATCCTGTGCAAGAACAATGGAAGAGGACAGATTCATTGACTACATAACCAAAAATGAGTTGGACTTTGCTCTCTCCCATGGGAAGAGCACCTCTCCGGGTGAGGATGGCATTACGTACCAAGTAATCCGAGATCTTAATGATGATATTTGTAATGGTATTAATCCAATTCAGTTTTTATTCAGCACTATTTATAATGAGGGCACACTTCCAGAACAATGGAAAAAAAGCATTATTATTCCAATTCCAAAAAAAGAAAGTACAAAATTAAGACCTATCTCTCTGACATCCTGCTTCTGCAAAGTCTTTGAGAGAGTCATTCTTAACAGACTTGATTTCACACTCGAGGGAAAATTATCACATAATTTGTATGGATTTATGAAAGGAAAAAGTACCAAAGACTGTTTTGTAGAATTTATGAATGTTGAGCACTGCTCTGAAGTCACTGTTTTTCTAGATTTGCAAAATGCCTTTGATATTGCAAATAGAACCGTTATTTTGGATCATTTAGCAACTTTAGGGGTCAAAGGTAAACTACTGCAACTAATTAGATGCTACCTAAGTAGTCGAACCTCTAAAGTGTACTATAAAGGATATCTTACTTCCAGCGAAAAGGAATTTACACTGGGAACTCCTCAGGGAGGAGTTCTGTCTCCCCTTCTCTTTAACATCTTAATGGATAAGCTTCTCAAGTCTCTCAGACTACCAAATGATGAATGCACCATCATATGTTATGCAGACGACATATGTATAAGGGCACCTTCTGCCAATGATATGCAAATAATACTTAATGACTTTTCTCAAGTATCAAAAGACATTGGTCTTGTCATTTCAACTCCAAAAACAAAGTACTTTTCCAGTATCTCGCAAGAGCCTCACCTTGTATTAAGCAATCAAATGGTTAAGGTGTGCGAAAATCACAAATATTTGGGAATACCAGTTCCTTCTCCCCCTCACACAGAGTATGTCAAAGATTTGTGTGAAAGACTGCAACAGAGACTCAGACCGTTAAAGCTTCTTGCCAATAGGGTATCTGGTGTTGGAATTAACATATGCCGAACTTTCTATCTCGCATATGTCAGGTCATTAGTCGACTATCACACCCTGCAGCTCTGTACTATGACTACCTCTATCTTAAGACCCCTAGAAAAAATTCAGAACAAAGCTATGAGGATTATTCTTGGCTGCCCTATGAGCACCAGAATTATAAATATGCAACATGAATTAAACCTCCCACCTTTGATAGAACATATCAAACAGTCAGCTGTGATATTTGGAGTTAAACTAGCGAAATCAGCTCAGCCTCATCCATGTAATGCTGGTCATTTGCAAGGGCCGCAGTCAGCGCCAACAATCATTAAATCACTAATAAAAAGTAACATACAGTATGAAAGACAAATTCACCCCAAAGTATTTAAGCTTATAACCAATGAGACAAAAAAACATAATGTAACACTCTTTACTGAGAGTGGTCCTGAACGATTAATAAATCCTTGCAAGAGGATTGGGCCAGAAATTCTCTTTCCAATATTATCATCTGGTCCGAATGTTGCTCCAATTATTAAAAAACATCAATGGTTAGATGAAATTGAAGCCTTTATTGAAACTAGTTTCCCAACTAACAATGAAACACTCTGCATTTACACTGATGGGTCTCACACAAGCAGTGCAGGAGGGTCTGGGTGCAGCATTGTAGTTTATGAAAATTTTGAAGGGCAGCAAATATTTGACAAAGCACTGAGTATGCCAAAATGGTCATCAATCACCGAATGTGAAATTGTTGGTCTAAAACTTGCTATTGAACATGTTCTCAGTGCTAGAAGAAATGCTATCATATTCTGTGACTCGCAGAGTGCGCTTCTGTCACTGAGATCATTAAAAAGCTCCTACAAAACTCACATGGCTGAAATTCAAGAGGCTCTTATTGATTGCGCAAAACTTAAACTCCAAGTTAAGTTTTCATGGGTACCCTCCCATGTTGGGATAGTAGGTAATGAAAAGGCTGACAGGCTGGCAAAAATGGCAACTGAGAGTTCAGTGTCTGAATCTATAACCACACTGACTCAGTTTAAAACAATGTTGTATAATGAGATTATGGAAGAGCAAGAACTTTCTACACTCACACAACATGTAAGCAGCTGTTCGATCCAACATTATGAAAACTTCAGAAGGCTGAGACACAAATACAGCATGGGTAAAATGCTTACAGGTGACTGTGATAGAGTTGCTGCCCGTATAAGACTTGGTTATAGAAATATATGGGAGGTGAATTGCGAGAAAACTGGTAGAAAGCACCCAGAACACTCAAAATGCCATTTATGTGAGTGTGAAGGGGGCAACAATTTAGTACACTACATTGCAGAGTGCACAAAGCTTAAGGACTTCAGACCTCTTGGCCTGAGCTACTTTGAACTTTGTGTGCACTTTTGCAACCCAGAGAACTTATATCCTGTACTTAGTGTATACCCAACGTTGAAAATGTAATTCTTTTACCCTCTTCTCCGTCTACATCTTTTCCCACATTTATGTGGGGTCGATGTTTCTGGTCAGTTTTCTCCATTTATTTCTGTCCCATACCTCATCACCCAACAAACCTTTAGACCTCAGATCATCATTGATGCAATCCATCCACCTACGCTTTGGTCTCCCTCTCCTTCTACCCTGTATATCCATTTCCATCACCCTCCTCCCAACATACTGTTCATCCCTTCTAACGACATGACCATACCATCTTAGTCTACTTTCTTGTATATTATCTGATATTTCTATAACTTTGAAAAAAAAAAAAAAGAGAGAGAGAGAGAGAGAGGGGTGGAGGGAATACCTTCTCTCTCTCTCTCTCTCTCTCTCTCTCTCTCTCTCTCTCTCTCTCTCTCTCTCTCTCTCTCCTCTCTCTCTCTCTCTCTCTCTCTCTCTCTCTCTCTCTCTCTCTCATATGCCTTTTTATATACATAAGCCACTTTTCCCCTTATAAGGTGAGTGGCTGAGTAAAGGAATAATGCTCTGACTTTCTGGGAAGAGAAAGTACAGAGAAGGGTTCTTTCATTCCCTTCGCTCCGCCTCACTTAGTCTACTCTTACGACACGCAGGGGAACATGGAGGAAGTATTCTAACCCCCTCCCTCAAGAGCTCATATGTATGTATATGTGTGTACATGTGTGCATGTATGTGTATATGTATATGTATGTGTATATGTATTTATATGTATATATGTATGTATATGTGTATATGTATATGTATGTGCATGTCTATATGTATCAATAATTACTACTTTTGATTCATAACTCTATCTATATACAAAAGCTGTAGTAATGATGATGGTAATAATAATAATAATAATAATAATAATAATAATAATAATAATAATAATAATAATAATAATAATAATAATAGTAATAATAATAATGATAATAATAATAATAATGATAATAATAATAATAATAATGATGATAATAATAATCATGATGGTGGTAGCAATGGTTGTGATAATAGTGATAATGGATTAATTGACGTAATTCTCTCTCACGTACATAATTTGAAGGGTGGAGAGGGGGAAAGGCTTTCAGTCTTTCTCTTTCTTTTCCTTCCAAATTTATCCTCCATTATATGGCACTGTGTTTATGTGTATGTATGTATGTATGTTCAGGTTTATATGTGTACGTATATGCAATTAAGTACATGCACTTTCCTCTACTGTGTTACCCTCAGATGACAATGATGTGTATGAGTATGCATGGATGTGTCTTTATCTGTAGTAAGGACGAATAACTCCTTTTGCTGAAATGAATACCACAAACTCTCTCTCTCTCTCTCTCTCTCTCTCTCTCTCTCTCTCTCTCTCTCTCTCTCTCTCTCTCTCTCTCTCTCTTTCTCTCTCTCTCCTTGATATGTATGGCTATGAAGCCCCAGTGGTGTTTCTATTGCTCATCTAATTAATGCATGCATGTATATATATATATATGTGTGTGTATATATATATATATGTACCTACTTATTATTCTAACCTGAAAATTGTTATTCTATATCTGCTTCAAATTGTCTGCAGTAGTACTGTTGAAAAGTGAAACTTTTTTTTTTTTTTTTTTTTTTTTTTTGGGGGGGTTGGATGTTCACCCCTGAGGGTGAGCGGACCTTCGAAACGGAACTCTAATGATAGCACTCAACAAGGGCTATTGAAAATATTGTCACAATGATTACTCTTCAAGTACTCTTCAATTATTACACTATATTTTATTATTAATTACTTGCTATGATATTTTAAATTAATTGCAAATTCTATTAGTATGTTATTTATACATAACCACATAGATTGTAATGTTATCAACTGCAATATGACTGGGAGTGCCCATGTGCACATGTCCCCATGTACAGTTATCTGAATAAATAAAAAAAAAAAAAAAATCACCTTGTAATCGCAACATACCATCTGAACTACTAAACAAATCAAGGATGTCCTTTTACAACACCTGCATTAACTCCTGTTTCGCTTTTGGAGACAGAGTGAGGTTTTCCATGAAATAAAAGATGCAAATGCCGTAACACTGTACAAGAAGCAGGGGTACAGAGGAGACCGTTACAGGTACAGAGGCATATCTTTGCTAAAGTATCCCTAATAAAGCATTTGCTCGTGTCATCCTGAGGCGTCTTCAATAAGTGGCTGACAGAGGACTCCCATAGTGTCAGTGTGGCTTCCAGTCCAGTAGATCAACCACTGATGTGATCTCTCTTCGCCAACTGCAGGAGAATAGTCACGAGCAGGGAGAGCAATATCAAATAGCTCTCGTGGATTTGACCAATGCCTTTGAAACAGCCAGTAGACCAGGACTGTATGCAGTACTTGAGAGGATCGGATGTCCTCCCATGTTGAATTATTACCATACAGTCTAAATTGGTAAGGAAAGGCCCATTTGGGAAACCAACGGTAAAAAAAAAAAATATATAGAGTATTAATCAATTCCGTGACCTCAACTGGTCAACTTCTCAAAGTTCCTTGGGAAGGTGGCGAGTTGAGGTTACGAAATTTATGAGTCCTTCAAATATTTTTCCATAAATGGCCTTTTCCTACCATATATATATATATATATATATATATATATATATATATATATATATATATATATATATATATATATATATATATATTAGTAACACGTGAAAGCCGCAGAACTGTTGTGGTTACTCTTATTATAACCTGAGCTTGATGCGACGATCATTGTTTTATTTGTTCCAATTTGTTAAGGAAGTATTCACTTTACCTGCTGAATATACTCGTGCTATAATAATTGAATTTTTTTTTTTATATGATTGCATGCATATATATATGTGTGTGTGTGTGTGTGTGTGTGTGTGTGTGTGTGTGTGTGTGTGTGTGTGTGTGTGTTTGTGTGTGTGTGTGTGTGTGTGTAGATGGTTAAAAATAAATAGCTTCAAACAAATATGTTTATCCTTTTATTTAATACAAAAAAATATATAATTATGTTCTGCCATTTTTTATAATCAAACTAGTACTAGGATGGTAATCGAATTTAAATATCTTTGGTGATGGCATTTCTTCTTCTTTCTTTTGGCATTTAAGGTTCATTTCCAAAGTAAATTCTCCATTTCAGCATTAGAATGAATTAACCAGGATATAATCTTAAAAAGATTTTTTGACCTGAAAATATCAGACAGCGGTATATTTTTGAGCAGTGTAGGGTCCATTTTCACCGAAAGTATTTTATATTTCATTATGGTAATTAATTTATCAAGATATAGTCTTGTTTGGCCCGAAAGAGACAGACGATTTATTTTTCTTTCTTTTGGTACTTCGAAAATGGCAACGCTGCTTATATCTGACACTAGTAGCTCAGCCTCAGAGAGTCGACCGAGACTAAGACTCATGGTCAGTGTGTGTTGAGTTGCGAGAGAGTGTGGTTATGCTGCTTCTCTTTATAGTGAAGCATGGCGGGTAGATTTGTGTATGTTGCTATTTGTGTTAAATCTTTGCAAAAGGTGCACCATATATATAAGAAATAATGAATAAGAAGTGAAAATAGTGAGTTTGTACAACTTGAAATGGTGAAAATATCGAACATACAGAATAGACAACAGTGTTGCGCATGTCTCCCATGATGATGATATCTTTTCTTAAGACGATTTATTATTGTTTGATATCTGTTTGTTTGTAATGTTCAACTAGATCTAATATTCGTTTTTGTGACGTTGAAACCCAGATTCTCATAGATTTTAATGGTAAAATGGGCCTTCGTAAATCGCAAAAGGAAAGTCTTTGTGTAAGATCAATATTCCTTGCTCTACTTATACACGTGGATTTATTTATTTATTTATTATTATTATTATTATTATTATTATTATTATTATTATTATTATTAGCAGTAGTAGTAGTAGTAGTGCTTTTGTTTAACTGAACTGTTCAGTATATTCACAGTCAAATTTTATTAAAAATTTGTTTACTAATCTCGTCGGTAGTCATATGTTAAGTGTTCTCCTTATACGTAAATGTAATTAAATATGCTTTTAATTACATGTCAGAGCTTTTCTTCCCCCCTCCTTCATTAGAGAGCCCCCCCCCACAGTGTACTTACCCGCCCTTATCTATATCAAAGTGCTCAATTTGAGGGCTGTTCGCAAATCTCCGCCTGTCACGGGAATAGCAAGCTACGATAGTCTGTATTATTATTATTATTATTATTATTATTATTATTATTATTATTATTATTATTATTATTATTATTATTATTATTATTATTATTTGGAGTTTTTTATCAATCATTTCAATGTCCACCAACGAGTGGCCTTAACAGTATATAATAGTTGTTGATGGCCTTATGTTTGCGACTACCTGTACACAAAAATCATTGTTACACTTCCTGGACTCTCTCTCTCTCTCTCTCTCTCTCTCTCTCTCTCGCTATATATATATATATATATATATATATATATATATATATATATATATATATATATATATATATATGTGTGTGTGTGTGTGTGTGTGTAAAAGTGTGTATATATATATATATATATATATATATATATATATATATATATATATATATATATATATATATATATATATATATATATATACAGGGTGTCCCCGAAAAATGTACTCACATGTGAGTACATTTAAAGAAAAATGTACTCGCTCTGTAAATGGCAAAAAATGCATAGTTTATTTTATGGGGAGTCAAAATGTGAGTACATTTTGACTATAAAACAAACAATGCATTTATCGTTATTTAAAGAGGGAGTACAATATTTTTTTAATGTATTCACATGTGAGTGCACATACATACATACAAAGACCGCTCTGTCAGCTAACTATTTAGTAGGTTGGCCCATGGCATCAGCTGTTCATTGCGATACTAGGCAAACAAGCAAACATTTATTTCCATTTTCCAGTGGCTATTTTTTTTTTACGAAACTAAGAGTACACTTATTTGTAGACATGAAATTGAGCAAATAAGTATGAGAGTGATACATACAGTGAACAGAAACTAGCAGCTGAAGGTCTTTTGGACTGAAATAGGACTGGGCAGGACAGTTCGATGTTACTTAAGTCTTATTTTCCTATGCCTACTTCTACACCGAAAATTATTTCATATCCGTTGCACATCTCTAAATAGCACTTCACATCTGACGTGTCACAGCATTCCCGATCCCCGATTCTCTTTGCTTTATGTTTTCTTAGTTCCCAGACTTCTTGGAGGTAATTTTATTTGCCCGTCCTGGTGTCACCCTCATAAAAACAAAAATATCCTAAATAATATTTCTTATATGTGAAGCCGGGACAAGCAAGAAAATTGCCCTCATTTGGCCCGGGCACCAAAGAACCATTGACGAAAATAGTAGAAGTTCAAGGACAAGACAGAAATAAAGGCTTAATAAATAATAGGAAAAGGACAGGCTAAAAGAATAGTGGAAGTAATGAAGACCTAGAGATATGGCAAAATTAGGCCCCGAGGTGACGAGAGATCAGCTTTTTGAAGGAAGATAGATCATAAGAATTAGGAAAGACTGAAGGAGGAAGAGTATTGCAGAGTCTGAAGGTGGATGGGAAGCAGCAGTCACTGCAACGATCAATCCGTGAGCTACAAATCTCCACACAGTTCCTGTGAGACAAGGCCGCTTTTCGAGCTTTGAAGGCTTCTGCAGCAGGGAAGGGATGCAACTCACCAACTCATTTGATCACCGATGGAAGTAGTAATGATACAAAAGAGAAAGAGATTATAAATTACAGCAAAGCGAAAGGGAATCCAGGTTAGAAGTAAGAGAAGGGCTGTTGATGAGTCTGATTGACGTAGTCAACCCTCTCAAGGAGATAAGTGTAAAAATAAGCACCTCAGATGTGTGAGCAATATTTGAGTCATCGAAGGATAAGACCTTTCTAGATTTTAAGTAACTGAAGAGAGGAAAGTAATGATGAAAACGACACAGAACTCCCGATTTTTTAGATGTAGTTTTAGACATTTTGATTATGTAACTCCTCCAAGACAATTTATAGGCTATTAGAGTTCCTAATATGTTAATAGAATTAAGAAGGTAATATTCGTTAGTTTCGAAGACAATAGGTCTATCAGGAGGAGAAAAATGTAAAGATATTGCCAGCAGCTGTGTCTAGGAGTCATTAAATTTAACTAAATTTTGGTAGCCCCACTGACATACTCTCTGCAAATTGGGTTGAGAGTTAAAGAAAGAGTGATACGAGATTGAGTACGAGTAACAGATGAAGGTTGTGAAGAGTAGAAGAGTCGGTAAAGGCGTGAAGAAGAGAGGAAGATGAGGACTGGGGAAGATCGGTGATGAAGACAAGGAACAGCATTTGAAATAACAAAACCCTGTGGAACGTCACTGGTAACTGAGAATGAGCTATATATTTAGATATTGTCCCGTCAACAACCACATATATAAAACGGTCAGAAAGTAAACTAGAATTCAGAGACCAGAGAGAAGGCTTAAAGCAATAAGCAGGAAGTTTTGCCAACAGAGCCTTAGAGATATTGAGGGCGACGACAAGGAATTCTCATAGTTTCACAGAGAAGTTGACCATACCATGAGTATGATGATAATGGGACCATTAATGGCGTTTGTTGTCTCTTAAGCACATTGCTGCACTAAGGGTTGTCCTAGACCATAGTAGAAATAATTTCATCTTAGCTGTGGTTAAGATTTTTTCTCCATACTTTTAAGAGTATATTATGATAATGTGGTAAAGGTTCGTGAGGGTTAACCCTCTATATTACTTTAGCTATTTGAAAAATCAAACTGTTCTGGCATATCATAATAGAACTAGACAATATTTTGCTAAAGAAAAAAAAAAGAAAGATGTCCTTTCCTTCTTTTAACCTCTTCATACTCCACTTTCGTACTAGAGTGACACCCTAAAGAGAATACAATCCATAGCGCCACGCTTTATCTCTTCCCCCCCCCCCATCCTTCCTCAATGCTATGGGTGGCATTTCATAACATAATATTCCTTAGGTAATTTGAAGGGTTAGCGCGCAAGAACTTTTACCTAATGCCATTTTAGGCTGGATTAGGATAGGTTATTTTTTAAGTGGATCGTCGATTATCTTTCACGATTGTTTCTCCCCCGCTAAATAGCTCTATAGGTTCGAAATTCTAGAATAGTTCGAACAATTTCTCTTCTCGCAGAACCACATTGGAGTAAGGAGATGGATATTACTTCTCACTAAACCTAATAGTTTTTATTTCATTTATGCTGGGTCGGTGAGAACACTATTAGATGCTAGGGTTCTGGTCTCAATAGTGAAAAAATATTGTCTTATATATATATATATATATATATATATATATATATATATATATATATATATATATATATATAAGACAATATTTATATATATATATATATATATATATATATATATATATATATATATATATATATATATATATATTTATATATATATATATATATATATATATATATATATATATATATATATATATATATATATATATATATATATATATATATGTAGTCACTGTGGCTGAAAAGATAACGTCCGCGACTCTGAGGCGTCAGGTCGAGGGTTCGCGCCCCGTCAAGGTCTGAGGTTATCAAGGGCATGCACTCAGGGTAACGATTACATCTGCAAAAACAAGTCCTTCGCAAGAAGGCAACCGCCCTAGCCCTTGGTTGAAAAGGGAATCCGTGACGTAAAACCGGAACAAACAAACAAACATATACATATATATATATATATATATATATATATATATATATATATATATATATATATATATATTAAGTGATAGGAGATGGAGGTCATACGTGATATCTAATTTTCTCCTTTGCATCCATTTTTTTTAAATGTCTCCAGAATTGTATATGCGGAGATTGAATGTTGAGAACTCTTGGGTAAAGACCTACTTCAAAAGTGAATTTTCTATCAGTTTTAACATAAGTGGCTGTTTAGGTTTAACGTCTTTTTACAAGATGATGATGATGATGTTATTATTATTATTATTATTATTATTATTATTATTATTATTATTATTATTATTGTTGTTGTTGTTGCATTGTAATGAATAGATTGAAATTAGTATATATATATATATATATATATATATATATATATATATATATATATATATATATATATATATATATATATATATTATATATATATATATATATATATATATATATATATAGTCGTAATTGTGAGTAGTAATATTCTGCCACCAATAACGTATTTAGTAGTCGTACTCCACTGTCGTATTAGAATTGTACTTTCGGTACCACCTCTGTCGTGTAGATATATTTATATATTCTTCTACACTTTAGGCCAGGGCGCATGCGTGCAAGGTGATAGATATGCGGAGATTCTTCACACTTAATTTGTTTAGATGTTACAGAGTTCCTCTAGGCCTCAATGCCCCTCGTCCCCAACGAAGATGTTGTCTGTATGGGCGCCAAATATACTCTGCCTCCCCTCGCATGATGTTTGACCCTTTTTAAACCTCGGGTCATTCAAAACACATGCAAATAGGTGGCGGGCATGGCTCTTGGTCATGCATTCACCAATCGGCTTTTAGAGAAGGGGGAATACCCCATAACGTATGGTGTGTGGAAAACTAAAACAATGCATGTTTCCCTCGGAAATTATGGCTTGGTCTCAACAACAAAAAGTGTATATATATATATATATATATATATATATATATATATATATATATATATATATATATATATATATATATATATATATATATATATATATATATATGTATGTATGTATGTATGTATATATATATATGTATGTGCATATATATATATATATATATATATATATATATATATATATATATATATATATATATATATATATATATATATATATATATATATATATATGTATGTATGTATGTATGTAAGTATATATGTATATATATATATATGTATGTGTGTATATATATATATATATATATATATATATATATATATATATATATATATGTGTGTGTGTGTGTGTGTGTGTATATATATATATATATATATATATATATATATATATATATATATATATATATATATATATATATATATATATATATATATATATATATATATATATATTAGTTGATACCAGAAATTAGTCAGAAGGGGTTCTGGCTAGTCAAAACCCGAAATCACAATTATTATACTTAATATCACTATCTGCATTCTGCTCTACCCCAGCTAAACTAATCTAATCTAACCTTGTTAGGCTTGGTTAGTGATGTTAAGTACAATAATCGTGACTTCGGGTTTTGACTAGTCAGAACCCGTTCTGACATATTTCGGATTTTAGCTGTAACACACACACACACACACACACACACAGAAACAATTTTGTATAACTATGACTCGGGGAACCACAAATCATCTCTCTCACATTTTTACAAGTAAGTAAATACATACATGCAGTATTTTATATATATATATATATATATATATATATATATATATATATATATATATATATATATATATGTAAAAGAACATTCATTCTTAACATATGCTCTCATGGTAATATATGAATGTAGCCATGAAGCTAAAAT
>JAXCGZ010015451.1:20000-25000 GCA_037179515.1 Halocaridina rubra | reverse complement strand
AAGGTCAGAGCATGTTTTAGCGATATTGAAAAATACTGAAAAATACTAGTCAAGATGACTTTTATAAGGGTTCACACTAAAGCACTTTCAAGTTGTACAGTCAGATACTCACTATATTTCTCCGTGATCTTGGACTAATCTTTTTTTCGAAACTGTCTAAAATTATTTTATGACATTATCAGTTGTTAGGGCTTCTATAACCTTTAAATAAAACTCCGTCTTACCAAACTGTTTTCAAAATATCTAAGAAATCGAACTCCTACTTTCGGAGATATCTTAAAAAAAAAAAAAAAATGAACAGAATAGTATATGCAAACTCAGGCCAGGCTTCCATAATGTCTGTCATAATCATTCTTTGTAGTTTTATGATTATTGGAGATATCCCAAATAAGAAACTCAGGTTATCGAAAGATTAGTAGAAATTTCTAGAAAGTAGCTGAGAGAATTCAAGATAAAATATCCTAAACCCTTCGTTGATTTTGGGTCCGATCTTACTAATTTTTCATGAAAATGAAACCGTTCTTTTCGGAGATAGCCACGATAAAAATTCCAGCTAATATATTTTTATTCACATGGAAATGTTCAGATTTTATGCCAAGATGCCAATATTAATGCCCTGAATTTTGATTAAACTTCTCAAAGAAGATTTGAAAAAAAAAATAGGGTCATTACTTTTGTAAGTATCCTAAAGTAATTCTACGTATTTGAACTTTTGTTGGAATTTCTACTAAGGCTGAGAGATTTTAAGCTCAGTGCGCCATATCTCTCTTAGGGTATGCCAAGATATTTCTCACATAAAACAAAAGGTCTACCTGGTATGTATTCTGCAGATATTTATAAAGACAGTAAATTTCAGTGAACGGACTTTATTATTACTTTTATTATTATTTTGTTTTAATTCCTCGAAAGTTCCGAGAGTTAATCCAAAAGCGCAGTTTAGCTTATATTATTCCTAAACGTTTCAAGGTATTGTAAAAATTCTTCTTTTTATACATGTGTATGTGTGTGTGCGCGTGCGCGCTTGCATGCATGTGTGTGTGTGTATTAACTCCTGTGCAAATACTTTTATTTTAAGGAAATTTCCATATTTTTAAGTTTTTAATGCTAAAGTCTATAATTTCTTTCTATGGGGGTATGCCTAAATGTTCCTGAATTAAAGTTTAAAGATAGGTCTTTTTCTTTGGATATTTCCATAAAAGAAAAAAAAAACTGTCTGGCGCAGCATTTTAGTGGATTTTCTGTTCAAGTTACGATAGTTTTGAACCGGCATAACTTCATTTTTACATTGTGTTACTCTCAGATGATCCTCTAAGTTTGACAGAATGTAAAATATTGCGTCTGTGGGTATTTATTTTAGAGAAAAATAAAATATGACAAACACTTAAAAGATTATTGAGAGGCTACAGTCTACGTGCTTTCCCGAAGCGGCCAACTGAACTCTATACAAGAGACCGTTCAACACCTCTACCTCTCTCGTGTTTCAACTAAACCCTCAAGTATTGATTTTCTAAACTTTATTCGAATAAACGTAATCAATAGCGACGCATGTGAGTTCAGTATTATACTGAATGGTACAGACTGTAGGTTATCGCTGCGTTAATGTTTTAGACTCTGGAAGTGTTAGTCATGGAGATTGAATAAAATAACTTTGGTATGTCACTAGAGGACTGGGATAATAGTGCTTTAGAGATATGTATTCAATATTATAAAGGGCGTTGTGTCATTATATATATATATATATATATATATATATATATATATATATATATATATATATATATATATATATATATATATATATATATATGTATATATATGTATATATATATATATATATATATATATATATATATATATATATATATATATATATATATGAATAATTTTTACCCCTACCGAGACTTGAATCTAGGGCACATAATTACTGTGCCAAGGCACTACCAACTACACCACAGAGGGTCTAAAAGGGAAACAAACCTCACAGCTATATCTGCTATACTAGAAATGAACGCATTCTATCTGAATGCCACTCTGTTCATATTACAGTATCCCCCAACTTCACTTGTGGCTTCGTTTTCGCATTTAATTCAAACCTCAATCTCATATGGGACCAACAATAATCAAATAAGCACAATACCATATCTGAAAACATGAATAATTTTACCCCGACTGGGCCTTGAATCTAGGGCACATAATTGCTATGCCAAGGCACTACCAACTACACCACAGAAGGTCTAAAAGAGAAACAAACCTTACAGCTATATCTGCTATACTAGGAATGAATGCATTCTATCTGAATGCCACTCTGTTCATATTACAGTTTCCCCCAACCTCACTTGTGGCTTCGTTTTCGCATTTAATCCAAATCTTAATCTCATTTGTGACCAACAATAATCAAATAAGCACATTACCATATGCAAAAACATGAATAATTTTTACCCCGACTGGGACTTGAACTTAGGGCACATAATTACTGTGCCAAGGCACTACCAACTACACAACTGTTGGTCCCAAATGAGATTAAGATTTGATTTAACTGTGAAAATGAAGCCACGAGTGAGGTTGGGGAAACTAATATAAACAAAGTGGCATTTAGATAGAATGCATTAATTCCTAGTATAGCAAATATAGCTGTAAAGTTTCTTTCCCATTTAGACCTTCTTTGGTGAAGTTGGTAGTGCCTTGGCACAGTAATTATGTGCCCTAGGTTCAAGTCCTGGTTGGGGTAAAAATATTTCATGTTTTTGCATATGGTAATTTGCTTATTTGATTATTGTTGATTCCAAATGAGATTGAGATTTGAATTAAATGCGAAAACGAAGCCACAAATGAGATTGGGGGAAACTGTAATATGAACAGTAGCATTCAGATAGAATGCGCTCATTCCTAGTATAGTAGATATAGCTGTAAGGTTTGTTTCCCTTTTAGACCTTCTGTGGTGTAGTTGGTAGTGTCTTGGTACAGTAATTATGTGCCCTAGGTTCAAGTTCCGGTCTGGTTAAAATTATTCATGTTTTCACATATGGTAATGTGCATATATGATCTATATATATATATATATATATATATATATATATATATATATATATATATGTATGTATGTATGTATGCATATATGTATATATATATATATATATATATATATATATATATATATATATATATATATATATATATATATATATATATGGCCTCACTCCCCCTCGTAAGGGGGTGGCCATGCCAAAGAATACACATTCACCACTATAAACACACACCTCAACCACTCCTCTTAATTCCTTGCGGATAAATGGTTGCCACATTTCCCCCCCCCCCCTTCCACTCGGCTTGGATCACTCACAAGGATCAAAACTTAGCACGAGGGTCTACCCCTCTCTTTTTTCTCTCTTACTTTATTTAATTTTCGTGCTTTTCCCTCCAATTCCCTAATATCCTTAATCCCCTCCCTTTTTTCCCCCTCCTATCCTATCCCATCCTAAAAAAAAAAAAAAAAGGTAGGCAGGCGAGTTTATCCCCACCGCTTCATCTCGTGACAACTCCCCTCACACCCATCCATCACAGTTCACTGAGCTAGCAGGTGCGAGAAATCCCTTTGGCCCGAGTCATCTATTCAAGCTTCCTCCACTCATTCCTAGCTCTTGCACGCATATATATATATATATATATATATATATATATATATATATATATATATATATATATATATATATATATACATATAAAATGTGTGTATGCTTCATAGATGAATATGGTAAATATGGAAATAAATGTACTACGTAAATAAAAAGGAAATAACGGCGTAGGAGAGCGCTTACGCATATGATCCCATCACCTTTAAAGGCATATGCTTCTGAAGATGAATAGTTAATTATACACTTAATCGTTTTCTTTTTCCCATTCATAATATGTGTGTGTATTATATATATATATATATATATATATATATATATATATATATATATATATATATATATATATATATATATATATATATATATATATATATATATATATGACTCTTCGTCTTAACACACTTATAATGCAGCCTATTGCTATATTGACTTACTCTGGCTATCTTTTACGGCAACTTTGCTCATGATTGATTTTTGCTATGTTTGAGAAACAGCAGACCCTGTTGCAGAACCTGCATGTACTGCAGGACCCACTCGGATAAACTTTTTCACCTTATTTTTTCTGTACCGATTGGCACGAAGGGCTGAATCTAGTTCTTCTTGTTGGGTAGCGTAAGTCCTTTCCCCACTATTGATCCGCATGCTGTTTTGTTCTCAACTTCATACTCCCAGTTTCTCCAGTCAGTGTGGTATTGGATCATACTCTTGATGCACGTGTCTTTGAAGCTCAATTTTGATCTTCCTCTCGATGTTACCCCTTCGAGCTAAGGCCCGATTTCTTAAACAGTGTAAACCTAGGATACCATATTGTTAGTTAGCTAGATACACACGAATGAATTTCATAAACGCATCTGCCACGATTCTGTGTATGGCTAGGATCTCCCAAAGGGGGGATCCTAGCCATACACAGAACCGCGTCAGATGCGTTTATGAAATCCATTTGTGTGTATTTAGCTAACTAACAATATGGTATCCTAGGTTTCCACTCTTTAAGAAATCGGGCCTACGTCACTATACTGTAGCTGCTTGGGGATATGGCTTTCATACATCTTGAGTCTGTTCTTGCATAGAATGCTTAATAACTCTGCTCGAGAGAGGACTTTAGTGTTGTAATATATATGTATATATATATATATATATATATATATATATATATATATATATATATATATATATATATATATCTTGAAGTAAAGATACGCATATATCAACTTTAAAGCTGTTGTCAAAATATCTTTGGTTACAATTTCATCATTTTTATGTTTGAAATAAAGGTTGACTAAAGGATTAGTCATCATTGACAGGAAGTGAGGATCGATACTAGTTTTTTTTTTCCACTGGAGAGCTTAGTGGCGGCCATGTTGGATT
>JAXCGZ010015451.1:7500-12500 GCA_037179515.1 Halocaridina rubra | reverse complement strand
TCTTGGAATCTCCCCCAACTCCAGTGACTCCTTAAATATGATACTTAGTGCCACTGATATTGTGTTTGCGCATTTTTTAAGCACATGAGGGGATATGTCATCAGGACCTGTAGCTTTATGAACATCTAAATCCATCAGCGCTTTGCATACCTCTGTGGCTGTAAGGTTGATGTTCTCTAATACCGGCCCTTGAGCTTCTATCACTGCAATCTGAGGGGGTGGGGTATTTTTTTACTGTAAATACTGACTGAAACTCCTTGTTCAATTCTTTGCAGATCTCTTCATCCGTCTCAGTGATGCTTCCATCCGCTCTCTTTAGCCTTAAAACCTGTTCTTTTACCTTCAGTTTTCCTCTGATAAAGCTGTGGAAAAGCTTGGGATTTTCTTTAGCCTTCCTGGTGATGTCCCTCTCATAATCTCTCTCTGCCTCTCTCCTTTTACTTAGGTAGTCATTTCTTGCTCTTTTGTAGGTTTGCCAGGCATTTATGTTTTTTCTCCTCCTATACCTTTTCCAGCATTTGTCTCTCCACTCCTTAGCTCTTTTACACCCATTATCGAACCATTTCTCTCTGGCATGAATTACACCTACTTTGGTGACAGGTATGCAGCAATCTACTATCTTCCCATATTTCTCACAAAAGATGTCGTACATTTCTTGTACAGATTTGTTGTAAAATAAGGTTCTCCAGTCAATAACTGCAAAAAGCTCATTCATTTTGATGTAATCTCCTTTCGGATAGTTCCTCCTCATGTCCTCAGTGCCTCTACTCTCAGGAAGAATATCTTCAATGATATACTCCATCAACAACAAACAGTGGTCACTCTTTCCAATTGGTGGTTCATACTCAATATTTTCAATATCCAACACATTATCTGTGAACACTAGATCAAGTAGTGATGGCTCATCCCCACCCCTGGCCCTTGTTGGTTCCATTACATGTTGGTGTAGGAAATTCCCTTGTACGCAATCTAGGAATCTTGCCCCGAATGAGTCCTCACCACTGTGTGGGTCAAGATTTATCCAATCTATCTCTTTATGATTAAAGTCTCCCATAATCAAAATCCTACATTTTTTTTCCCGTGCCATGTTAACAACTGAGTTTATGACTTCAATAGTACCTATATGACTTTCCTCATAAACTTCAAGCCTATTTTGGTTCCTTGGTGGGTTGTATACAACAGTTATTATAATGCTCTCTGACCCAGTATTTATGCGAGCAACAAGAAATTCCTTGAACTCACTTTCTATAGCCAAGTTTATTTCTTCAACTTGAATCCTCTCACTTATGAGCAGTGCTATCCCTCCACCAGTCCTCTCAGATCTTTCAACCCTTAGTATTCTGAAGCCCTTAGGAAAAACTGTGACACTGTTTATGTCCTCACTCAACTTAGTCTCTGTAATTGCTACTATATCTGCCTTAGTGTTGTGAATCCTATCTTTCAATTCTACTGCCTTACCAGCTAATCCATCAGCATTTGTGTATAACAATCTTAATGAGGCCCCATCCCCTGATCTTCTGTCATTATCTTCTTTATCTCCCCTTTGTCTGGAAGTACTCTGTAACGAAAATTTTTCTTCTCTTCTTCATTTCTTTCATCATTTAACCTTCTTGCCTCTTGCAACAAGTTTTTTGATCTTTCCCATCTCTTCCTGTGTTCTGTATCGTCTAATGAACACTTCTTTGCATTCTTGAAGGTCTTTTAGACTTTTTTTTCTCAACAATATTTCCCTACATGTTTCCCCTCTCTCAAAGGTTACTTTTGTTGGTCTCGGCTTTCCTTCCCTCGAATATTTACCTAGTTGGTGTATGTTTACAATATCCTCAGGACCACATACTACTCCAAGCTTTCTTATCAGGTCTACAACTCTAGCTTTATTTTCTTCAAGTCTCCCCTGCCATGTTGGCTCCTGGGATTCACTTATACCTGAGATTACCACTGTCTTCTCCTTATCAAGTGCCTGTCTGATGAGTGGGTTTGCCCTTTCCATCACAACGTCTTTCATTTTTTCGATTACTGTCTCTTTATAGTCAACTGTTTGTATGTTTTCCAGTGCCACCACCTTTACAGCCTCTTTTACTGCCACATTCCCCTTTAGTGCATCAGCAAAGGAAGTTTTCATGGCATCATTTTCCATATTCAGCTCCTGGAACTCTTTTCTGAACTGTTCAATGTTTTCCTTAATCTGGACATTCCAAGCAGCAATCTCGTCTCTCTCAGAAGAGAGCAGTGAACTAACATCTAATTCCTTTAGGTTGTCATTCAGCTGTTTGTTTTTATCTTCTTGTTTAGAAATTCTAGATTCTAGTTGACTCTTTTCCCCTTCCAGCTTCTTTATTCTTTTTTCTAGTTCCTTTCTCTCCTGCCCTTGTGCTTTATTTGCTTCCTCCAAAGATCTTATTTGTTCTCTGAGTGTTTCATTCTCTTTCATTTCTCCATCCATATTCCGAATTTTATCATCAAGGCTTATAACCATTGCCTCTAACTTCTTGATTCTCTGTTTAAGTCCCCTGATGGCTACCCCTCCTCCCGACCCATGGGTGGGAGAGGTTTGGGACAGAGATGGCCTCATTTTTATGTTCTCCCTCTCACAGAATATAGAAAGAAGACGAGAAAGAGGAAAAAAAAAAGAGAAAAACTTTTAATTGAGCTTCACACAGAATTTTTATATCTCCATATAAGTGTTATTTATTGACTCAGTTTATCTCTTTTCTGGTAACACACATCTTAACTTAAAAACTTGACCATGGTAATTTAAGTATAAAAAGAAAAAGAAAAACAAAAGTCAAACCTGAAGGAAAATTCGAATTTGTGTTTGAGGTGGCACCCACCTGTTTCTGCTATATATTCTTCCTAACTGATAAACTCACTTGCTAACCAAGATATGTTATCACAGGATTAGACTTTACATTTAACTCAATATATATACAAAATAAAAAAAAAATAGTAAAAGAGAAAGCTAAAAGAAAAGCAAAAAAATGAAGAAAATAAGACAGCTGTACTACTTGGCAACTTAACTCAGTACTGTTGACAGGTGGATATTTTTTTTTTTTTTTAATTATTCAATTTTTTCGTGTATCAAACTAACTAACTAGTTAATATAAATGGGAAGGATACTGATTTTAACAATATATAGAACCACAGGATCAGGTAAACGGCTTAAGAGCTTTCCCCAGTTTACACAAAAAATTAGGTAATGTGATGTGATGGCTCCACCTCTGGCAACTCTTCTAGATTTCCTTCAAGGCAGAACTGGACGGCAGCTTCTCTCTCTCCTCACGAAAATGTTCTTAATTTTTTTTCCTTTAATATGTGTGTGTGTGTGTGTGTGTGATTACCTAATTGTGATTACCTAATTGTGTTTACGGGAAAGAGCCCAAAGCTCGTATCTTCCCGTCTCCTGATCGGTTCCATTTTAGACTTAGTGATACTTATCGTACCTGTCCTTAAAACTATGGATTGAGATAGCATTAACTACCTCCTCGCTTAGCCGATTCCAATTATCAACTACTCTTACACTGAAAAAGTATTTCCCTACATCCTGCAAAGAAGTTTTCTTACAAAGCTTCAAACTATGACCTCTAGTTCTAGAGCCAGCCATATCGAAATATCGATCCCTATCCACTCTATCATAACCATGAAGGAATTTAAAGACTGTCACCATATCCCCCCTTACTCTTCTAGCTTCGAGTGATGGCAAGTCTAATTCCCTCAGCCTCTCATCATAGCCGAGATTGCGTATTTCTGGCACCAGTGTGCGTGTGTGCGTCTGTGTTCGTGTGCGCGTGTGTGCGTGATTACCTAATTGTGTTTACGGGAAAGAGCCCAAAGCTCGTATCTTCCCGTCTCCTGATCGCTTCCATTTTAGACTTAGTGATACTTATCATACCTGTCCTTAAAACTATGGATTGAGATAGCATTAACTACCTCCTCGCTTAGAAGTTTTCTTACGAAGCTTCAAACTATGACCTCTAGTTCTAGAGCCAGCCATATCAAAATATCAATCCCTATCCACTCTATCATAACCATGAAGGAATTTAAAGACTGTCACCATATCCCCCCCTCTCTTTTCTAGCTTCGAGTGATGGTAAGTCTAATTCCCTCAGCCTCTCATCATAACTGAGATTGCGTATTTCTGACACCAGTTTCGTGGCATGTCTTTGAACTTTTTCAAGCTTAGCTATGTGCTTTTTCAAGTGCGGATTCCAAAAGGGGGCTGCATATTCGAGTTTTGGCCTCACATAGGTTACATAAATATTTCTGAACATTTCCTTGTCCATGTGCCTGAAGGCTACCCTTACATTTGATAAGAATGCATATGCTGCCCTTACTATGCCATTTATATGTATTTCTGGAGACAAATCTGCCAGTATGTTTACTCCTAGATCTCTCTCATTTTCTGTCTCTTGAAGTTGTACTCCAGCCACCGAGTAGTCAAGCTTGGGCCTTCTTGCACTTGTACCCATTCTCATTACCTTACATTTTGAAGTATTGAATTTCATTAGCCACTTTTCTGACCACTCATGCAGATTATTTAGATCCTCCTGAAGTTCTCTACCATTGTTCTCGTTTTTTACTTTCTTCACAATCTTTGCATCATCTGCAAACATATTCATGAATGAATTTACAGACTCTGGTAGGTCATTTACATATACAAGGAACAAAAGTGGCCCTAAAACTGAACCCTGTGGAACTCCACTACTAACTCTTCTCCATTCAGACACTGAGTGTCTTACTCTAACCCTCTGTTCCCTTCCTTCTAAGTAAGTTTTTATCCATTCCAAAACATTTCCACCTATTCTAGCCATTGAGTGCAGCTTCCTAATAAGTCTCCCATGTGGAACAGTGTCAAACGCTTTCTGGAAGTCTAGGAATATGCAATCTGCCCAGCCCTCTTTTTCCTGTAAGATTTGGCTTACCTCATCATAAAATTCTAATAAGTTTGTTACTGTTGATCTACCTTCTCTGAAGCCACGTTGCCTCACTGACAAAAAGTTGAA
>JAXCGZ010015451.1:0-5000 GCA_037179515.1 Halocaridina rubra | reverse complement strand
ACATTGAAAACAAGAAAATATCCCTACTCTTGCTTCTTGATCTCTCTAAAGCATTTGATAGCGTCAACTATCAAATTCTACTCAAAAAATGCGAAGATTTAAATATTGATTCACTTTATGGTAGCGTCTGCGACTCTGAGGCGGCAGGTCGAGGGTTCGCGCCCCGTCACGGACTGAGGTTAGTAAGGGCATACACTCAGGGTAACGATTACATCTACCAAAACAAGTCCTTTGTAAGAAGGCAGCCGTCCTAGCCCTTAGTAGAAAAGGGAGTTCGTGACGTAAAACCGAATCCATCCATCAAATCCTTTGGTCTGAAAACTATCTTGAAAATCGAATTCAGTCAGTACGCATTGGATCAGCCATATCTACTCCTCTGAAAATATAGTTTGGAGTCCCTCAGGGATCGATCTTGGGGCCTTTATTATTTCTTATTTACATAAATGATCTGCCTATATATATTCGTGACTGCCTCCTTGTTATATACGCCGATGACACTCAGATCTTACTGACAGGAGAGATTGATAAAACTAATGAATTGCTACAAAAAACGAAAGAGGTTCTAATTAGTGCTAAAGCTTATTACAATAAGAATGGGCTCCTTTTAAACGAGAGCAAACCTCAACTCATTTTCTTTGGCTCAAGGCAGTACATATCCCGTATTCCAAATAACATCAATTTAAGACTCGGCGATGTCACACTCGTTCCATCACAAAGTGTCAAAAACCTTGGAGTACATATGGACAACTTTTTAACTTTCAGTGTTCATATCGATGAATTGCAGAAAAAGGTAACATGAGACATACATTTATGAAATGTACCTTTTAATCTTCAAAATTCATCACAAGTTTATTCCCGACTGGCTCTTTACTTTGCCAACTGTAGCTCAGATTCGAGGGGAAAGATTCACCACTAGAAATCTGGACACCCTTTATGTCCCAAGAACAAATACTGATATAGGAGCTAGAGCATTAAATGTTATTGGACCTAAACTATGGAATCAACTACCACAAAACTACTGTCTGAGTGTTTGGGGTTCCACGACTAAGACCCAGTTGTTACGAGTGAAAAGGCTCCAGAATTTTGCTGCAAGAGTTGCCATAGGGGGGGTGCATAAATATGATCACGTGACTCCCCTCTTTGAGAGATTGGGTTGGCTAAGGATGGACATGAAGTTCATATATAATATCTGTCTTTTAGTTTTTAAAATAAATCATGGAATATTACCGGAATGGCTCTTCTCATTGCCAACAGTTAATCAAGTGCGTATCAATAACGTCAACACCAGATATCAGAATTCTTTTTACGTGCCCAGAATGTCCACTGATATTGGGGCAAGAGCCTTAAATGTAATGGGCCCGAGACTTTGGAACTATTTACCCGCAAACTTAAGAAGCTGTCAAACATTACCCTCATTTAAATCTCATCTTTTAAATCACCTACTTAATAAGTGATTTTAGTCTCATTATTATCCTCCCATTGGGTAGACGAAGTGTACCTATGCTTATTTTAATGTGTAAATATTTTGATTTTGTGCTTTGCAAATTTCCTTTGTTTTATTTTGACATTTTACATTGTAATTTGTAATTAGATTAATTATCATGTAATAGCCATTTTTGATGGAATAAAGTTTTTGATTCTGCGCATGCGCAGTAAGAACATCTACAAGCGCTGCCAGTGGCAAAAGTATTTTAATCTTAGTATTTTGTATTTTTCATATTATAATGTCTTCTACTGAAAACCTAGTGTCTTTGGAAAACCCTACTTGGGAATTCCTCAATGATAATTATACAAAAACTGAATTACAAAATCACTGTCGGGAAATAGGTATCACAAGGGTCTGGCACACGAAAGATAAACTCATTGATATGATTCTTGAAAAGCATAGATCGTCACTAACAAACGATTCAGAGAGTAATGTTGATAACTGTGAATTAGCTCCTCAAGAGGAAATGAGAGACATTGAAGAGATGAGAGAGAGAATAAAAGTCAGAGATCTTGTTATCGATAAACTCACAATCACAGTCAACAAGTTAAATGATCGTATCTCTTCACTGGAAGAACAAGTCGGGTTACTTCAGGGAACATACAACTCACAGCAGACGACACCGGAACCGCAGGGTGTAACCCCTACCCGGCCCCTACCAGAGGGAAGCCTGCTTCTGGGTGACACAAACCTCTCCCCTGTTCGTATGTCAGACTTGAACCAACAATGCTCCGTTCAAACTATAGAAGGAGCTAATATAGATCTCATAAATTGTTGGGTCTCAGAGAAACTTCGATGGGCTCCTAAATATTGCATCTTATACTGCGGTATTCAAGACATCCTTAATGGGTCTCAGCCTGTGGATATCCTTGATAGATTGGGTTCTCTCATAACCGATCTCAAGGAGGTGAACGAGGAGATGAGCATACACATATGTGAAGTAGCACCTGTCCTTAGAGTCGAAGAGTTCGATGAAAAGATCAACTATTTCAATAATCAACTAGCAACTTGGAGTGAGACCAATGGGGTTTCAGTTATCAAGACTAATCTGCAGTTCAGGCTTGGTACCGGCGACGTTGATCGGATGTGTTATGATGTAAATGATAAGGGGGATGCTCTCAACAGATTTGGCATCATCAGGTTATTGAACATAATTGCTAAGCAATGCCCATTCTTCAAACTAAGCAACAACTGGGAAGAAATCATATACCAAACCATACCTACTACATATGCTTCTGTATTGCAGCGGCAACAACGACCGGTCACGGCCAATAACGACAGTCAAAATAACACATACAGGAACAGAAACTACGACCGGCATCGCCAGCTCCCCTCAATAAGAAATAATAATGAAATCAGAAACGTCTCTCAAGAAAGTAGCAACGATCAGCATTCTAGAAGGGATCCTCAACAGCATTCGGATGGACGTCATACCCGGGATTTTCGTCATCAGAATCGTCAAATCCCACCTGGTATTCGAGGATGGAGACGAGACTCGAGGATGAATCACAGTCTTTACGATCTCGACCAACCACGGCGCTACCCCCAGCGTCCCCGGGCGAGGGAGAAATTGCAGCACCTCTACAGTCGTCGACAGCCCTGTTCAAACTGTGGGGAAATAAACCATGATCTTTCCCACTGTTGGTTTAACTATAGACTTAAATGTGGTCACTGCCGTGAACATGGCCATAAAACAAGATTATGTCCCTTAAATATATAGCAATCACATTGTAATACAGGCTTATTGAAACATTTCATAAATATACAACACATCAATGCACAATCACTTTTGGGTAATTTCGACAATATTGCACTAATGATCAGAGAAAATAACGTGGATATAATGTGTGTTTGTGAAACTTGGCTCCTATACAATATGCAGTCTGGTTTTGTTGCTATACCTGAGTATTCTTTTTATCGATTTGATGGCGGTAGGGGTGGGGGTGTGGGGGTGTATGTAAGAAATCATCTAACGGTCTCCCTATTAAAGACCCCTGAAGTCGAGCGACCTCCTCATCTCGAAGACATTTGGTTGACTGTTCAGAGTAGGAAATTCCCTTCATTCATCCTGGGATGTGTATATAGACACCCTCATGCACTCAACGACACCTTTGATTACATCTCCGAGGTATTTCGGTCGGTCTGTTTGAGGAGCAAACCTCTCATTATTATAGGCGACTTCAATGATAATCTCCTTCTTCCTAATAATAAAATGGGGAAATTAATTCAATCCCTCCACTTAAATCAGCTTGTGAATAAAGCAACCCGTATCACCGCTAATTCCTCCAGCCTAATTGATCTTATAATTACCAATACACCTAGTTTTATAGTTCACCACGATGTCTTACCTTGTCCTGTAGGAGACCACGAGCTTCTAATAGCTACAGTTAATGTCAGGAAGGAAAAGAGACCGCCAATTGTTAAAACTTTCCGATCTCTTGAGAATTATTCTCAAAATTGTTTCTGCGACACTCTTCTTAATGAATACAACATTTTAAATTCAATACTAACTACAGATTGTGTAAATTATCAAGTTTCTACTTTTACTGATGTTTTTACGAGATGTTTAAATGAATGTGCCCCTCTTACAACCAAAGTCATGACACGCCCTCCTGCCCCGTGGATTGACTCTCAGTTAAAAGAGCAAATGAAAAGGAGAGATGACCTCCTAAGGCAATTTAAATCTGATAGACAAAACTCCGAGATGGAAAGAGCCTATAGAAGAGAAAGAAACCTTACTAAAACAATGTTGTCCGAAAAGAAGAAAAATCATTTCAGGGAAGAATTTTCCAAGTATAGGGGAAATATCAAAGGAACTTGGAATGTTATAAAAAGAATAATTCCTGCAAATAAGGAAATCTTAGAAAATTCTGACCTTCCCAGTGATAATGTGGAAAAGCGAGTGAATGATTTTAATAAGTATTTTGCTGAAATAGGTAAGTCCACATATGAAAAGTCCCAAGATAATAATGACTTGATTATTAATCAACCACATAATTGCCAGCCTCCAGCTGAAAGAAATATTATCAATAATTTTAGACCGCACCCAATCGATTTAGTCACACTTATTCTTATCATAAAGAACCTCAAACCAACAAACTCTTGTGGTTCCGATGGGATACAACTTCGCTTCCTAATTGACTCATTGCCAGTTACAGTATTTTTCATTTTAGTCATTGTTAATACATCCATTGTTACAGGCATTTATCCTAACCTCTGGAAGCATCCCTATATCATCCCCGTTTTTAAGAGTGGAGATACTAATAATGTTGAAAATTATAGGCCAATCTCTCTTCTCAGCATTCTGTCTAAAATACTTGAGAAGGTAGTTGCCACCCAGTTAATAAATTTCCTTGAATCAAATTGTCTATTATGTGAAGAACAACACGGTTTTCGGCCTAAACTTTCGACCGAGACGGCCCTACTTAAAATTACTGATAAAATTTATAGTAATATTGAAAATAAGAAAATATCACTTTTATTATTGTTAGATTTGTCTAAAGCATTTGACAGT
>JAXCGZ010015450.1:22500-79294 GCA_037179515.1 Halocaridina rubra | reverse complement strand
TAGCTTTATGAACATCTAAATCCATCAGCGCTTTGCATACCTCTGTGGCTGTAAGGTTGATGTTCTCTAATACCGGCCCTTGAGCTTCTATCACTGCAATCTGAGGGGGTGGGGTATTTTCTACTGTAAATACTGACTGAAACTCCTTGTTCAATTCTTTGCAGATCTCTTCGTCCGTCTCAGTGATGCTTCCATCCGCTCTCTTTAGCCTTAAAACCTGTTCTTTTACCTTCAGTTTTCCTCTGATAAAGCTGTGGAAAAGCTTGGGATTTTCTTTAGCCTTCCTGGTGATGTCCCTCTCATAATCTTTCTCTGCCTCTCTCCTTTTACTTAGGTAGTCATTTCTTGCTCTTTTGTAGGTTTGCCAGGCATTTATGTTTTTTCTCCTCCTATACCTTTTCCAGCATTTGTCTCTCCACTCCTTAGCTGTTTTACACCCATTATCGAACCATTTCTCTCTGGCATGAATTACACCTACTTTGGTGAAAGGTATGCAGCAATCTACTATCTTCCCATATTTCTCACAAAAGATGTCATACATTTCTTGTACAGATTTGTTGTAAAATAAGGTTCTCCAGTCAATAACTGCAAAAAGCTCATTCATTTTGATGTAATCTCCTTTCTGATAGTTCCTCCTCATGTCCTCAGTGCCTCTACTCTCAGGAAGAATGTCTTCAATGATATACTCCATCAACAGCACACAGTGGTGACTCTTTCCAATTGGTGGTTCATACTCAATATTTTCAATATCCAACACATTATCTGTGAACACCAGATCAAGTAGTGATGGCTCATCCCCACCCCTGGCTCTTGTTGGTTCCATTACATGTTGGTGTAGGAAATTCCCTTGTACGCAATCTAGGAATCTTGCCCCAAAGGAGTCCTCACCACTGTGTGGGTCAAGATTTATCCAATCTATCTCTTTATGATTAAAGTCTCCCATAATCAAAATCCTACATTTTTTCTCCCGCGCCATGTTAACAACTGAGTTTATGACTTCAATCGTACCTATATGACTTTCCTCATAAATTTCAAGCCTATTTTGGTTCCTTGGTGGGTTGTATACAACAGTTATTATAATGCTCTCTGACCCAGTATTTATGCGAGCAACAAGAAATTCCCTGAACTCACTTTCTATAGCCAAGTTTATCTCTTCAACTTGAATCCTCTCACTTATGAGCAGTGCTATCCCTCCACCAGTCCTCTCAGATCTTTCGACCCTTAGTATTCTGAAGCCCTTAGGAAAAACTGTGACACTGTTTATGTCCTCACTCAACTTAGTCTCTGTAATTGCTACTATATCTGCCTTACTGTTGTGAATCCTATCTTTTAATTCTACTGCCTTACCAGCTAATCCATCAGCATTTGTGTATAACAATCTTAATGAGGCCCCATCCCCTGATCTTCTGTCATTATCTTCTTTATCTCCCCTTTGTCTGGAAGTATTCCGTAACGAAAATTTTTCTTCTCTTCTTCATTTCTTTCATCATTTAACCTTCTTGCCTCTTGCAACAAGTTTTTGATCTTTCCCATCTCTTCCTGTGTTCTGTATCGTCTAATGAACACTTCTTTGCATTCTTGAAGGTCTTTTAGACTTTTTTTTCTCAACAATATTTCCCTACATGTCTCCCCTCTCTCAAAGGTTACTTTTGTTGGTCTCGGCTTTCCTTCCCTCGAATATTTACCTAGTTGGTGTATGTTTACAATATCCTCAGGACCACATACTACTCCAAGCTTTCTTATCAGGTCTACAACGTTAGCTTTATTTTCTTCAAGTCTCCCCTGCCATGTTGGCTCCTGGGATTCACTTATGCCTGAGATTACCACTGTCTTCTCCTTATCAAGTGCCTGTCTGATGAGTGGGTTTGCCCTTTCCATCACAACGTCTTTCATTTTTTCGATTACTGTCTCTTTATAGTCAACTGTTTGTATGTTTTCCAGTGCCACCACCTTTACAGCCTCTTTTACTGCCACATTCCCCTTTAGTGCATCAGCAAAGGACGTTTTCATGGCATCATTTTCCATATTCAGCTCCTGGAACTCTTTTCTGAACTGTTCAATGTTTTCCTTAATCTGAACATTCCAAGCAGCAATCTCGTCTCTCTCAGAAGATAGCAGTGAACTAACATCTAATTCCTTTAGGTTGTCATTTAGCTGTTTGTTTTTATCTTCTTGATTAGAAATTCTAGATTCTAGTTGACTCTTTTCCCCTTCCAGCTTCTTTATTCTTTTTTCTAGTTCCTTTCTCTCCTGCCCTTGTGCTTTATTTGCTTCCTCCAAAGATCTTATTTGTTCTCTGAGTGTTTCATTCTCTTTCATTTCTCCATCCGTATTCCGAATTTTATCATCAAGGCTTGTAACCATTTCCTCTAACTTCTTGATTCTCTGTTTAAGTCCTCTGATGACTACCCCTTCTCCCGACCCATGGGTGGGAGAGGTTTGGGACAGAGATGGCTTCATTTTTATGTTCTCCCTCTCACAGAATATAGAGAGAAGACGAGAAAGAGGAAAAAAAAAGAAAAGAGAAAAACTTCTAATTTACCTTCACACAGAATTTTTATATCTCCATATAAGTGCTATTTAGTGACTCAGTTTGTCTCCTTTCTGGTAACACACATCTTAACTTAAAAACTTGACCATGGTAATTTAAGTATAAAAAGAAAAAGAAAAACAAAAGTCAAACCTGAAGGAAAATTCGAATTTGTGTTCGAGGTGGCACCCACCTGTTTCTGTTATATATTCTTCCTAACTGATATACTGACTTGCTAACCTAGATATGTTATCACGGGATTTAGACTTTACATTTAACTCAATATATATACAAAATAACAAAATAGCAAACGAGAAAGCTAAAAGAAAAGCAAAAAAAATGAAGAAAATAGGACTGCTGTACTACTTGGCAACTTAACTCAGTACTGTTGACAGGTGGGTATTTGGTAATTTTTTTTTCTTTTATTATTCAATTTTTTCGTGTATCAAACTAACTAACTAGTTAATATAAATGGGAAGGATACTGTTTTTAACAATATATAGAACCACAGGATCAGGTAAAACGGCTTAAGAGCTTTCCCCAGTTTACACAAAAAATTAGGTAATGTGGTGTGAGGCTCCACGTCTGGCAACTCTTCTAGATTTCCCTCAAGGCAGAAACTGGACGGCAGCTTCTCTCTCTTCCTCACGAAAAAGTTCTCAATTTTTTTCCTTTAATATGAACAGTCTCGTCTTACAACAAATATTAGTTTTTGTACTCACAATACTCTGCAGGATTTCAGATTTTTGGAAATTATGGTAAAGTTTTCCACTAAGCACTTTAGTTACTCGAAACAGTTTAAAATTTAAGAGGAGCAATTCCGTGTGTCACTGAACGCGCGGATAAGACACTGTGTGTGTGTGTGTGTGTGTGTGTGTGTGTGTGTGTGTGTGTGTGTGTGTGTGTGTGTGTGTGTGTGTGTGCGCGCTTATACACGTGTTGTAAAGTGAATAAGTCGGAGAGCGACGAAAGCGAATTCTATATCACCGCGGGGAGATAGTAGAGGCATCCGACCTTAATTCTCCAACTGTAACATATCTTTCTTAACCCCAATTCAAATGGTGACTGCGACATCTAAAGAGGTATATACTGCGTATGCACAAAGAAATATATACAAAAATAATAGAATACAAAAACTATATATCCAAAATGCATATATACATACATACATAAATACATGCATACATGAATATATACATACATCATATATATAGCCTACATACAATACATACATACATGTATGCATATTCTAAGGGATATATGAATGTTTACTAATACTGACATTACAGGTGGCACTCGGAGACATTATGAATAAAATTTGCATTCGTAATTAGCAGAGTCGTTATCATTAGATCATTCTTGGGAAAGTGACCTTAATCACTTGGTTAGAAAAGTATTTTTTTTTAATTATTCATATCATATGTTTGATTATTCGCATTGTGGGTGTGTGTGGGTGTATATATATATATATATATATATATATATATATATATATATATATATATATATATATATATATATATATATATATATGTGTGTGTGTGTGTGTGTGTGTGTGTGTGTGTGTGTGTGTGTGTGTGTGTGTGTGTGTGTGCCCTGTGGTGGCTGGCACAGCATCAAAGAATAGCCCCAACGTATTCTCAGCGTGTCGTAAGAGGAGACTAAAAGTGGACGGGGCGAAGGGACTAGAATCCCCTCATGTATTAACCTCCTGCGAGACGTCAAAGAAGGGGAGTAGAAGGGAGAATAACTTCTCCCCAAACTCTAGTTTTGGGGTGTCTAAATGTGCGTGGTTGTAGTACGATAGAGAGCAAAAGAAATGAGATTGGATATATGTTTGGTAGGAGGAGGATGGATGTATTGGCATTGTGTGAGACGAAGATGAAAGGAAAAGGAGAAGTGGCATTTGGTGATGTGACGGGTAGGGTGTCTGGGGTTGAAAGGGGGACAGCGAGAGAAGGTGTGGCATTAGTGCTAAGTGAATGGATGGCAAATAAGGTAGTGGAATGGAAAGAAGTGTCATCTAGGCTGATGTGGATGAGGGCTAGGATATGTAGGGATTGTTGGGTTTTTGTTAGTGCGTATGGGCCAGGATGTAAGAGAATTGAGGAAGAGCGGGATGAATTCTGGAATGAGTTAACTAGGTGTGTGGAAGGTCTGAGTAGAAGGAACTATGTAGTTGTGTTGGGTGACTTGAATGCCAGAGTGGGTGAAGGAGAGGTAGAAGGTGTTGTAGGAAAGTATGGGGTACCAGGTGGGAATGAGAGTGGCGAGAGACTGTTAGATATGTGTGTGGAGCAAGAGTTGGTGATAGGTAATAGTTTTTATCAAGAAGAAGTTAATAAATAAGTATACATGGATGAGAGTGGCAAATGGAAGAGTGAAAGAAAGAGCATTGAGGGATTATGTGTTGGTAGCAAAGAGCATGATTGGTAGAAGATGTGCATGCATTTAGGGGTGTGGCTGCTGGGATGTCTGATCATTTTTTGGTTGAAGCAAAAGTGGTAGTAGCAAAAGAGTGGGGAAATAGAGTGGGGGGATGTAAAAGGGAAATGGTGAAGGTGGAAGAGTTGAAAAAAAAACAGAGAAGAGACAGGATTATCAGGACAGGTTGAAAGTGGCATATGATAGGGTGAAAGAAAGAGAAGTTGGGGAGTTAGAGGAGGAATGGGGGTTGATGAAAGAATGTTTTGTGGGAAATGCAAGTGATGTGTGTGGAAAGAGGTTTGTTGGAGGTGGCATGAGGAGGGGCAGCGAGTGGTGGAATGAAGGGGTGAAAATGAAGGTGGAATTTAATTTCTTAAAATTAAACGTCTTCCGTCCTGCAAAACCGCATCAGAGGACCTTGACACTTCCCTGTCATCTGACCCTGACAATTAACCTTTTCAATATATTTTCAAGGGCATTTTTAAGTGCTTACCAACGCTCCATCAGAAACATTTTAAAGATAAATTTAAAAAGTTCAGAGAAACGTTTTTGAAAATCATTTTCTCAAAAAGTCTTTCAGAGAAAAGTTTTATGGAAACGTTTTCAGAGACATCCACATAAATAGAAAGAGTATAATAGAGATCACAGAGAATTGTAATTAAAGAACGTAATTATATCTTCGTCGTTAGGATGTCTTCTTTCTCTCTCACTCTATCTGTGTGTGTGTGTGTGTGTGTGTGTGTGTGTGTGTGTGTGTGTGTGTGTGTGTGTGTGTGTGTGTGTGTGTGTGTGTGTGTGTGTGTGTGTGTGTGTGTGTGTGTGTGTGTGTGTGTGTGTGTGTGTGTGTGTGTGTGTGTGTGTGTCTTATAAGGTAAGGATTTACAATAGTGTGCAATGAGAGAGAGAGAGAGAGAGAGAGAGAGAGAGAGAGAGAGAGAGAGAGAGAGAGAGAGAGAGAGAGAGAGAGAGAGAGAGAGAGATACTTGTCTACACAATATTATTCATATGGCCTTAATAGTAATAATAATAATAATAATAATAATAATAAAAATAATAATAATAATAATAATAATAATAATAATAATAATAATAATAAATGAAGAAGAAAAGGAATAGGAAAAAAGCAAGACATAATAAAATCAGAAAAAAAATGGAGATATTTAAGATAATTGTGTTTTCAAGTTCCTTTTCCTGGAAATTTACGAGCAATAAATTTTCACTTTACACATATGTTTTTCCTTATTTTTTATATATATATTTCCATAAAGAATAACTTAGCATGTTGGAGGATTTATAAGGAAATATAAAAATGGAAATATTTTTAGGCCTTTTAGCACCTAAGTAGCCCATAACAATGGCATTTTTACATTAAGTTTGGCTATAAAGGATATTTTTTTATATAATACTTAAAATGTGTTTATACCTTAATTAAAAATATAAGTAAAGAGTATATATATATATATATATATATATATATATATATATATATATATATATATATATATATATATATATATATATATATATATATATATATATATATATATGTGTGCGTGTGTGTGTGTGTGTGTGTGTGTGTGTGTGTGTGTGTGTGTGTGTGTGTGTGTGTGTAGTTATGTAAGTATGCATACACGTCCGTAAACACATTCATACACATACACGTTTCTAGCGCCCTAAGAGTCGACTAACAGGCGTTATTCTGGTAGCAAGTATAAACACAAATGTTATTTCCGTATTTCCTACGTGTCGTAAAAGGCAACCTACAGGGATATCTCTAGTGCTTTTTGGAGAAAAAATGCAGCTCCCATATATCCTGAGCGTCGTAAAAGCCAAATAAAAGTGATATCCCTCGCGCTGATGGAGAAAAATTATGTCCAAGAAGAATGTAGTGAAGCCATTCAGTCTTATGATTTTATATGCAGAAATTAGACCCTGTTTTACGTCACGGACTCCCTTTTTCTACCAAGGGGTAGGACGGTTGCCTTCTTGCGAAGGACTTGTTTTGGCAGATGTAATCGTTACCCTGAGTGCAAGCCCTTGCTAACCTCAGACGGTGGCGGGGCGCCAACCCTCGACCTGCCGCCTCAGAATCGCGGAAGCTACCGCTTTGCCATGGTGACTACTATGTTATATGTGGTAACTATTTTTGCTTATTTAGCTAAAGCTCTTGTTTACTTCTTGATTTCGCTTTTGCATATATGTTATTTTACTCATGACAACAACAACAACGACAACAATAACAACGGCAACAACGCCGAATAGGACGATGACAACAACTAGACGACACTGACTATTACAACAAAAAGATTAAAAAAAAAAACAGCGACAAAAACAACAATAAAAATAAAAATAATAATAATAATTATCATAATAATAATAATTATAATATACTAATAATAGTAATAATAATAACAATAACATAATAATAATAATAATAATAATAATAATAATAATAATAATAATAATAAAAATAATAATAATTTTAATAACAATAACAGTAATAATATAATGATAATAACAATAACAATAATAATAATAATAATAATAATCATAATAATAATAATAATAATAGTAATAATAATACAGAAACAAATCATTCAGTTTATAAATAAAGTTGACCCCAGGTGCATTCCAAGTGCATTCATATTTATTAACAGAGATTCCAAGAGAAATTCGCGTTGATATTTTCAATGAATTTGCATTTTAAGGTCATAAATTGTACTGAGCGGCAGTTTTGTACCATTGATAATGAAATCTGCCGTAATTAAGAGTCTAATTAAGGGACTTATTATACTGCACCGAGGTTTAAATAAGCTTAAAGCTTAGTCTACCATTGTGCGTGTGTGTGTGTATATATATATATATATATATATATATATATATATATATATATATATATATATATATATATATATATATATATATATATATATATATATATATATATATATATATATATATATATATATATATATATATATATATATATATATATATATATATATATATATATATATATATATATATATATATTATATATATATATATATATATATATATATATATATATATATATATATATATATATATATATATATATATATATATATATATAAACACTCGCACCTTATATATATATATATATATATATATATATATATATATATATATATATATATATATATATATATATATATATATATATATATATATATATATATAAACACTCGCACCTTATATATATATAATATATATATATATATATATATATATATATATATATATATATATATATATATATATATATATATATATATATATATATATACTCTTCTGTCATCTCCCCTCCTAGGTACCAATCTCTCTTGTACAATATTAATTTAAGCAGCACAATCGATACCAAAGCTTTTAAATATTTACTTTGTAATCCTGCATCAAAATATGTAATCATATACACATCAATATTTAACCCCCCCCCCTTCCGTGCCTTAGGGACATATAAAATATTATATCTGATTTGTGTGTCAACATAGAATGCATATGCTGCCCTTACTATGCCATTTATATGTATTTCTGGAAACAAATCTGCCAGTATGTTTACTCCTAGATCTCTCTCATTTTCTGTCTCTTGAAGTTGTACTCCAGCCACCAAGTAGTCAAGCTTGGGCCTTCTTGCACTTGTACCCATTCTCATTACCTTACATTTTGAAGTATTGAATTTCATTAGCCACTTTTCTGACCACTCATGCAGATTATTTAGATCCTCCTGAAGTTCTCTACCATTGTTCTCGTTTTTTACTTTCTTCACAATCTTTGCATCATCTGCTAACATATTCATGAATGAATTTACAGACTCTGGTAGGTCATTTACATATACAAGGAACAAAAGTGGCCCTAAAACTGAACCCTGTGGAACTCCACTCCTAACTCTTCTCCATTCAGACACTGAGTGTCTTACTCTAACCCTCTGTTCCCTTCCTTCTAAGTAAGTTTTTATCCATTCCAAAACATTTCCACCTATTCTAGCCATTGATTGCAGCTTCCTATTAAGTCTCCCATGTGGTACAGTGTCAAACGCTTTCTGGAAGTCTAGGATCATGCAATCTGCCCAGTCCTCTCTTTCCTGTAAGATTTGGCTTACCTCATCATAAAATTCTAATAAGTTTGTTACTGTTGATCTACCTTCTCTGAAGCCATGTTGCCTCCCTGACAAAAAGTTGAAGGATTCCAAGTGAAGAGAGATATGTTTCCTTAGTAGTTTCTCCATAACTTTGCAAACTATGCTGGTCAAGGAAACTGGTCTAGAGTTCAGAGCCGTATCCCTCCTTCCCTTTTTGAAGATAGGTATCACATTTGCTTGTTTCCAGCATCTTGGAATCTCCCCTGACTCCAGTAACTTTTTAAATATGATACTTAGTGCCACTGATATTGAGTTTGCGCATTTTTTAAGCACATGAGGGGATATGTCATCAGGACCTGTAGCTTTATGAACATCTAAATCCATCAGCGCTTTGCATACCTCTGTGGCTGTAAGGTTGATGTTCTCTAATACCGGCCCTTGAGCTTCTATCACTGCAATCTGAGGGGGTGGGGTATTTTCTACTGTAAATACTGACTGAAAGTCCTTGTTCAATTCTTTGCAGATCTCTTCATCCGTCTCAGTGATGCTTCCATCCGCTCTCTTTAGCCTTAAAACCTGTTCGTATGTGTGTGTGTAAATGGCTACTGAAGGATATTGAAAGACATTTTTGAATTCTTAAGGTTTTCAAGTATATTACTTATCTTCATAGGAATCGGACTTGTACAAAGTCAGCTTCGTCTGAAGATAAATAATATACCTGAAAACGTTCAGGATCCAAAAATTTATTTCAAATTCTTTCCGTAGCCATTTACATATTCTGAATATTCACGCGTTTCCCGTGAAATAAAATCATACAAACACTCACACACACACGCATTCAGTGACATACGGAACTGCTCCTCTTAAATTTTTACTTGTGTTTCGAGTGACTAAGTGCTTAGTGGAAAACTTTACCATAATTTCCCTAAATCTGAAATCCTGTAGAGTATTGTGAGTACAAAACTTATATTTGTTGTATGACGAGACTGTCCAAAATATTAATGGAAAAAAAATTGAGAGCATTTTCGTGAGGGGAGAGAGAAGCTGCCGTCCAGTTCTGCCTTGAAGGAAATTTAGAAGAGTTGCCAGAGGTGAAGCCATCACATCACATTACCTATTATTTGTGTAAACTGGGGAAAGCTCTTAAGCCGTTTACCTGATCCTGTGGTTCCATATACTGTTAAAATCAGTATCCTTCCCATTTATATTAACTTGTTAGTTAGTTTGATACACGAAATAATTGAATAATTAAAAAAAAAAAATACCAAATATCCACCTGTCAACAGTACTGAGTTAAGTTGCCAAGTAGTACAGCTGTCTTATTTTCTTCATTTTTTTGCTTTTCTTTTAGCTTTCTCTTTTACTATTTTTTTTATTTTGTATATATATTGAGCTAAATGTAAAGTCTAATCCTGTGATAACATATCTTGGTTAGCAAGTGAGTTTATCAGTTAGGAAGAATATATAGCAGAAACAGGTGGGTGCCACCTCAGACACAGGTTCGAATTTTTCCTTCAGGTTTGACTTTTGTTTTGTTGCATTTTTTTTTCTTTTTCTTTTTATCCTTAAATTAACATGGTCAAGTTTTTAAGTTAAGATGTGTGTTACCAGAATAGAGATAAACTGAGTCACTAAATAGCACTTATATGGAGATATAAAAATTCTGTGTGAAGCTTAATTAAAAGTTTTTCTCTTTTTTTTTCCTCTTTCTCATCTTCTTTCTATATTCTGTGAGAGGGAGAACATAAAAATGATGCCATCTCTGTCCCAAACCTCTCCCATCCATGGGTCGGTAGGAGGGGTAGCCATTAGGAGACTTAAACAGAAAATCAAGAATTTAGAGGAAATGGTTATAAGCCTTGATGATAAAATTCGGAATATGGATGGAGAAATGAAAGAGAATGAAACACTCAGAGAGCAAATAAGATCTTTGGAGGAAGCAAATAAAGCACAAGGGCAGGAGAGAAAGGAACTAGAAAAAAGAATAAAGAAGCTGGAAGGGGAAAAGAGTCAACTAGAATCTAGAATTTCTAAACAAGAAGATAAAAACAGAACACAGGAAGAGATGGGAAAGATCAAAAACTTGTTGCAAGAGGCAAGAAGGTTAAATGATGAAAGAAATGAAGAAGAGAAGAAAAATTTTCAATACAGAGTTCTTCCAGACAAAGGGGAGATAAAGAAGATAATGACAGAAGATCAGGGGATGGGGCCTCATTAAGATTGTTATACACAAATGCTGATGGATTAGCTGGTAAGGCAGTAGAATTAAAAGATAGGATTCACAACAGTAAGGCAGATATAGTAGCAATTACAGAGACTAAGTTGAGTGAGGACATAAACAGTGTCACAGTTTTTCCTAAGGGCTTCAGAATACTAAGGGTTGAAAGATCTGAGAGGACTGGTGGAGGGATAGCACTGCTCATAAGTGAAAGGATTCAAGTTGAAGAAATAAACTTGGCTATAGAAAGTGAGTTCAAGGAATTTCTTGTTGCTCGCATAAATACTGGGTCAGAGAGCATTATAATAACTGTTGTATACAACCCACCAAGGAACCAAAATAGGCTTGAAGTTTATGAGGAAAGTCATATAGGTACTACTGAAGTCATAAACTCAGTTGTTAACATGGCACGGGAAAAAAAATGTAGGATTTTGATTATGGAAGACTTTAATCATAAAGAGATAGATTGGATAAATCTTGACCCACACAGTGGTGAGGACTCATTCGGGGCAAGATTCCTAGATTGCGTACAAGGGAATTTCCTACACCAACCTGTAATGGAACCAACAAGGGCCAGGGGTGGGGATGAGCCATCACTACTTGATCTAGTATTCACAGATAATGTGTTGGATATTGAAAAAATTGAGTATGAACCACCAATTGGAAAGAGTGACCACTGTGTGTTGTTGATGGAGTATATCATTGAAGATATTCTTCCTGAGAGTAGAGGCACTGAGGACATGAGGAGGAACTATCCGAAAGGAGATTACATCAAAATGAATGAGCTTTTTGCAGTTATTGACTGGAGAACCTTATTTTACAACAAATCTGTACAAGAAATGTATGACATCTTTTGTGAGAAATATGGGAAGATAGTAGATTGCTGCATAACTGTCACCAAAGTAGGCGTAATTCATGCCAGAGAGAAATGGTTCGATAATGAGTGTAAAAGAGCTAAGGAGTGGAGAGACAAATGCTGGAAAAGGTATAGGAGAAAAAATATAAATGCCTGGCAAACCTACAAAAGAGCAAGAAATGACTACCTAAGTAAAAGGAGAGAGGCAGAGAGAGACTATGAGAGGGACATCACCAGGAAGGCTAAAGAAAATCCCAAGCTTTTCCACAGCTTTATCAGAGGAAAACTGAAGGTAAAAGAACAGGTTTTAAGGCTAAAGAGAGCAGATGGAAGCATCACTGAGACGGATGAAGAGATCTGCAAAGAATTGAACAAGGAGTTTCAGTCAGTATTTACAGTAGAAAATACCCCACCCCCTCAGATTGCAGTGATAGAAGCTCAAGGGCCGGTATTAGAGAACATCAACCTTACAGCCACAGAGGTATGCAAAACGCTGATGGATTTAGATGTTCATAAAGCTACAGGTCCTGATGACATATCCCCTCATGTGCTTAAAAAATGCGCAAACACAATATCAGTGACACTAAGTATCATATTTAAGGAGTCACTGGAGTCGGGGGAGATTCCAAGATGCTGGAAACAAGCAAATGTGATACCTATCTTCAAAAAGGGAAGGAGGGATACGGCTCTGAACTATAGACCAGTTTCCCTGACCAGCATAGTTTGCAAAGTTTTGGAGAAACTACTAAGGAAACATATCTCTCTTCACTTGGAATCCTTCAACTTTTTGTCAGGGAGGCAACATGGCTTCAGAGAAGGTAGATCAACAGTAACAAACTTATTAGAATTTTATGATGAGGTAAGCCAAATCTTACAGGAAAGAGAGGGCTGGGCAGATTGCATATTCCTAGACTTCCAGAAAGCGTTTGACACTGTTCCACATGGGAGACTTATTAGGAAGCTGCAATCAATGGCTAGAATAGGTGGAAATGTTTTGGAATGGATAAAAACTTACTTAGAAGGAAGGGAACAGAGGGTTAGAGTAAGACACTCAGTGTCTGAATGGAGAAGAGTTAGTAGTGGAGTTCCACAGGGATCAGTTTTAGTGCCACTTTTGTTCCTTGTATATGTAAATGACCTACCAGAGTCTGTAAATTCATTCATGAATATGTTTGCAGATGATGCAAAGATTGTGAAGAAAGTAAAAAACGAGAACAATGGTAGAGAACTTCAGGAGGATCTAAATAATCTGCATGAGTGGTCAGAAATGTGGCTAATGAAATTCAATACTTCAAAATGTAAGGTAATGAGAATGGGTACAAGTGCAAGAAGGCCCAAGCTTGACTACTCGGTGGCTGGAGTACAACTTCAAGAGACAGAAAATGAGAGAGATCTAGGAGTAAACATACTGGCAGATTTGTCTCCAGAAATACATATAAATGGCATAGTAAGGGCAGCATATGCATTCTTATCAAATGCAAGGGTAGCCTTCAGGCACATGGACAAGGAAATGTTCAGAAATATTTATGTAACCTATGTGAGGCCAAAACTGGAATATGCCGCCCCCTTTTGGAATCCGCACTTGAAAAAGCATGTAGCTAAGCCTGAAAAAGTTCAAAGGCATGCCACGAAACTGGTGCCAGAAATACGCAATCTCAGTTATGATGAGAGGCTGAGGGAATTAGACTTACCATCACTCGAAGCTAAAAGATTGAGGGGGGATATGGTGACAGTCTTTAAATTCCTTCATGGTTATTCCTAGACTTCCAGAAAGCGTTTGACACTGTTCCACATGGGAGACTTATTAGGAAGCTGCAATCAATGGCTAGAATAGGTGGAAATGTTTTGGAATGGATAAAAACTTACTTAGAAGGAAGGGAACAGAGGGTTAGAGTAAGACACTCAGTGTCTGAATGGAGAAGAGTTAGTAGTGGATTTCCACAGGGTTCAGTTTTAGGGCCACTTTTGTTCCTTGTATATGTAAATGACCTACCAGAGTCTGTAAATTCATTCATGAATATGTTTGCAGATGATGCAAAGATTGTGAAGAAAGTAAAAAACGAGAACAATGGTAGAGAACTTCAGGAGGATCTAAATAATCTGCATGAGTGGTCAGAAATGTGGCTAATGAAATTCAATACTTCAAAATGTAAGGTAATGAGAATGGGTACAAGTGCAAGAAGGCCCAAGCTTGACTACTCGGTGGCTGGAGTACAACTTCAAGAGACAGAAAATGAGAGAGATCTAGGAGTAAACATACTGGCAGATTTGTCTCCAGAAATACATATAAATGGCATAGTAAGGGCAGCATATGCATTCTTATCAAATGTAAGGGTAGCCTTCAGGCACATGGACAAGGAAATGTTCAGAAATATTTATGTAACCTATGTGAGGCCAAAACTGGAATATGCCGCCCCCTTTTGGAATCCCCACTTGAAAAAGCACGTAGCTAAGCCTGAAAAAGTTCAAAGGCATGCCACGAAACTGGTGCCAGAAATACGCAATCTCAGTTATGATGAGAGGCTGAGGGAATTAGACTTACCATCACTCGAAGCTAGAAGAGTAAGGGGGGATATGGTGACAGTCTTTAAATTCCTTCATGGTTATGATAGAGTGGATAGGGATCGATATTTCGATATGGCTGGCTCTAGAACTAGAGGTCATAGTTTGAAGCTTCATAAGAAAACTTGTTTGCAGGATGTAAGGAAATACTTTTTCAGTGTAAGAGTAGTTGATAATTGGAATTGGCTAAGCGAGGAGGTAGTTAATGCTATCTCAATCCATAGTCTTAAGGACAGGTATGATAAGTATTACTAAGTATAAAATGGAACCGATCAGGAGACGGGAAGATACGAGCTTTGGGCTCTTTCCCGTAAACAAAATTAGGTAATCACACACACAGGAATCAGTGGACATAATTCAGAAGGCATTTACATACATTTATCCTACTATATACAAGTCATTGAGTATATATATAATCTCTCACTATTTTCAAGTCAAAAACTTAGCACGAGAGTCTGCCCCTCTCTTTCTTTTATCTCTTACTTTATTTAATTTTCGTGCTTTTCCCTCCAATTCCCTTATAGCCTTAATCCCCTCCCCTCTTTCTCCTCCTATCGTAAAAAAAAAAAATCAGTAAACAGAGAAAAAAAATGTAAACATACTACTACGTGTATTATGGGGTGAATCAGGTACATAAAAAAATAAATAAAAAAAAAGTGAAAGAAAAATTTCTGCCGATCTTCTCACACAAAAGCACCTACTACGTCACGCTGCAGCTGACGATGTAGAACAGAAATCCTCCTCTCCTACCATCTATGGGACAATTGATTATATTGTATTTAAACTTAACCTAGTGCTTACAGTTGCAGCAAATATCAAAAGAACAGAAAGTCTTATTACATGGATATAAAAAGATAGTTTCCTTGGCAAAGATAAGTAACTTGCTATACTGGCATAGTTATAGGTACACTTTAGGGTGGGAAATCCTTAGCAACATTAACATCCGCTGGTAGAGGAGGGAAAAGCCAACATCATATACCCTCTCTCTCCTGCTTCAAACCATCTTTCAATTACTTTCCTTCGCTTATCATTAAACGTTGAAGTATGAATTTTGATCATCATATGATCACAGTATCAAATTGAATTAGTGTGTGTGTGGGTCTTTTCTAAAGACCTGAGTGGAGCTCTTAGTGGAGGAAGTTGGCGATAAAATGGTTAAAAATCTTTATGTAAATTGTGAGAAAATTCACCCTTGGCAACTCTATACTCCATTTTATGTCCCTCCTCTCTCCAAACTACTGAAATTTTCTCTCTCTCTCTCTCTCGGTGAGGAAACAAGAGACCGTTGTTAATTATTATTATTATTATTATTATTATTATTATTATTATTATTATTATTATTATTATTACTACTACTACTACTACTACTACTACTACTACGTAACTGATCCTAGAAATTAATCTACATACAAGAAACTTAACACTATAAACATAACCTTAAAAAAAAAAAGGGTGTAAGTTACAGGTATAGAGTTTCACAGTGTGTGTGTTTTAGAATTTCTTTTAAAGTACCTATCTTCCACTGCCAAAAGAGAGAGATTTTATTATTATTGGTACGATGGCTAAGAAAAGAAATGGAATATGACGATGCGATCAGAATGGGCGACAATATAGGCCTATACATAAATGGTAATTATGAAAAAACTTCATTAAATATTTTTCAGTTTTATTTGACGAAGTCTATCGTATACCAAAATCATATAAGAAAGTTTATATTATCATAAATCAAATACTACTAAAATCTAGCTTTAAATACACGATTATAGATGGACAGAGGTAGAAAATGTCTTCTCATTTTGCAGTTGGATGTTCTAGCCTGATATATATTATGTTTTCGAGTTGGAAATTATAGCATTAATATGAACACGTGTCAGTTCTGTACATTAATAAACAAAAGAACCTTTTATGGCGTTTGTCGCTATAATTGCCAATCACCAAAATAACTTTTAATTATTATCTCTTATACAACTCAGTCCATAGCTATGTAAGAAAAGTTTCTGTATGTCAAAAGGCAGTGAGGGGGGGGGGTGGACAAAATCATAATAAACGGCATCAAGAGGGCAGAACTCCATCTTAATCTATTCCTTCCATAGCTCCCCCTTCTCTGTGTTTGTGTGATAATAATAATAATAATAATAATAATAATAATAATAACCACAGTTTGTATTCATGTAACTATAACCTTGTGTATAGGTGAAGGTTCGAAAGATAAACATATACACACATGCGTACGTACGTATATAAATACATACATACATACATACAAACAAACACATCATGACATTGTGCATAATATATCAAATAGCTAAAGGCTTTCAGTCTTTCTCTTTCTTTTCCTTCCAAATTTATCTTCCATTATATGGCACTGTGTTTATGTGTATGTATGTATGTATGTTCAGGTTTATATGTGTACGTATATGCAATTAAGTACATGCACTTTCCTCTGCTGTGTTACCCTCAGATGACAATGATGTGTATGAGTATGCATGGATGTGTCTTTATCTGTAGTAAGGACAAATAACTCCTTTTGCTGAAATGAATACCACAAACTCTCTCTCTCTCTCTCTCTCTCTCTCTCTCTCTCTCTCTCTCTCTCTCTCTCTCTCTCTCTCTCTCTCTCTCTCTCCTCTCTCTCTCTCTCTCTCTCTCTCTCTCTCTCTCTCTCCTTGATATGTATGGCTATGAAGCCCCAGTGGTGTTTCCATTGCTCATCTAATTAATGCATGCATATATATATATATATATATATATATATATATATATATATATATATATATATATATATATATATATATATATATATATATATATATATATATATATATATATATATGTGCGTGTATGTATGTGTGTGTATATATATATGTATGTACCTACTTATTATTCTAACCTGAAAATTGTTATTCTATATCTGCTTCAAATTGTCTGCAGTAGTACTGTTGAAAAGTGAAATGCAACTTAAATGATAGCACTCAACAAGGGCTATTGAAAATATTGTCACAATGATTACTCTTCAAGTACTCTTCATTTTTTTTATTTTTTTATTTATTTATTCAGATAACTGTACATGGGGACATGTGCACATGGGCACTCCCAGTCATATTGCAGTTGATAACATTACAATCTATGTGGTTATGTATAAATAACATACTAATAGAATTTGCAATTAATTTTAAATATCATAGCAAGTAATTAATAATAAAATATAGTGTAATAATTGAAGAGTACTTGAAGAGTAATCATTGTGACAATATTTTCAATAGCCCTTGTTGAGTGCTATCATTTAAATTACATTTCACTTTTCAACAGTACTACTGCAGACAATTTGAAGCAGATATAGAATAACAATTTTCAGGTTAGAATAATAAGTAGGTACATACATATATATATATACACACACATACATACACACACACACACACACACATATATATATATATATATATATATATATATATATATATATATATATATATATATATATATATGCATGCATTAATTAGATGAGCAATAGAAACACCACTGGGGCTTCATAGCCATACATATCAAGGAGAGAGAGAGAGAGAGAGAGAGAGAGAGAGAGAGAGAGAGAGAGAGAGAGAGAGAGAGAGAGAGAGAGAGAGAGAGAGAGAGAGAGAGAGAGAGAGAGAGAGAGAGAGAGAGAGAGAGAGAGAGAGAGAGAGAGAGAGAGAGTTTGTGGTATTCATTTCAGCAAAAGGAGTTATTCGTCCTTACTACAGATAAAGACACATCCATGCATACTCATACACATCATTGTCATCTGAGGGTAACACAGCAGAGGAAAGTGCATGTACTTAATTGCATATACGTACACATATAAACCTGAACATACATACATACATACATATAAACACAGTGCCATATAATGGAGGATAAATTTGGAAGGAAAAGAAAGAGAAAGACTGAAAGCCCTTCCCCTTCTCCACCCTTCAAATTATGTACATGAGAGAGAATTACGTCAATTAGTCCGTTATCACTATTATCACAACCATTGCTACCACCATCATGATTATTATTATCATCATTATTATTATTATTATTATTATTATTATTATTATTATTATTACTATTATTATTATTATTATTATTATTATTATTATTACCATCATCGTTACTACAGCTTTTGTATATAGATAGAGTTATGAATCAAAAGTAGTAATTATTGATACATTGACGTATGAGTTTTGGACTTCCACTTGAACTCACACTTTGTAAGATGACTGGGTGATCTCACCGCTGGTCATCACTGACGTGGGGGTTATAGCTCTTCCACAGTATGCCGCCACTGACGTAGGGCTTTTATGATTATCCCCTTCTAATGACACCACTGCCGTAGGGCTTTTCCTCCTACGTAGATATGTTTATAATTATGGTAGCGTGGTTACAAGGCAATGAACATTTGTACCTGATGGGTACAAGGTAAGAATGGACACGCAGTGAATCCTTTACTTATATTTATTCTAGAGTACAACACATCCGACGCCTCAATGCCCCTATGCCTCAAATGGCCCAATGGCCCCCACCCTATGACTATCACAATCTATGATCTATTCGTGCCCCTGGCAAACTGCTAACTAACTGTCTCTGCCCTGGGTGGCTCTTTAAATACCCCCAGGGGCAGGGCGTGGCTTAACATCCAATTCTCCAATGAAATCAGTCAGATCTAGTCCTAGCTAATCAGCGCCAGGTTCAAAGTGGAATCCCACCTACTTCCGGGGAGGAGTTATTTGGCAGTGTACGAAACACTTGCTTATATACCTTGCGGTTTAGGAAATGGCTAACTTCCTGTCCTTCTCGCCCTTCTCGATGCCAGGTCCATAAGTCTCACGGTTCCGGTCATATATTTCCTTGGCACTTTCTACAAACATTGTAATAAAATATCCGTGCCCTCGACCAACCGTTTCCGCTCAGGAAGTCATACGACATCCCTCCCAACCAAAACTGAAATATCTCTTATTTCAGTCGAAGCATGGACTAGTCTTCCGGGAGCTCTTGGACATATCCTAGCTAACATTAGTTTACAATAGAAATGGGGCCGAATTATTTAAGCTATTTTCTAAGAATTCCTATACAAATTACACAAACATAACATATATAGAGTACTTTTACAGACCACTAGAGCATGCAGGGGCTATTTCATTGTTGGAAATCTGAAATACAAACATATTCTTATATTTAAACAACATAATTCCAGTGTGAAACTAATATTAAACATTAATTAGGATCAAAAGGTCAGTTTAAATCAAAACATTAATTTATCTACTTCTCTCGTTTTAAAAGGCAAAATTGAGTTAATTACAGTAGGATTATGACTCATTTAGAACATTAGCAAACAATTAAGTAGAGTATTAGCATGTATAAACAGGTAAAATGCAATAGACTATAACATCAACAGTAATTTCTATAAGAGACCCTACCGTCATAAGTTCTATTCCTATCATTATTAGGGGCATTGATTTGTCTTAAAATTAAGCCTTAAAAACTACTCCTGAAACAAAACATGTTTTACGTTCATATTATATTACTATTCAGAGACCAATGGATAGGACGACTTTTACTTTCTCTGTCTAGGACGACTTTCGTTTTCTCTGTCTAGGACGACTTTCTATTTCTCTGTCTAGGACGACTTTTAAATTTCTCTGTCTAGGACGACTTTCGTTTTCTCTGTCTAGGACGACTTTTACTTTCTCTGTCTAGGACGACTTTCGTTCTCTCTGTCTAGGACGACTTTCGTTCTCTCTGTCTAGGACGACTTTTACTTGCTCTGTCTAGGACGACTTTTAAATTTCTCTGTCCTTTGCTCATGAATTCTTGCTAGGTGCGATTCCCCGGTTTCTCTCGGGGATTCTTACGCTTTCACATCCCCCGCCGTCCTTGCTACAGGCCCAGGTTTGTTGCCATAACTCTGTTTCTTGGTTAGGCAGAGCAAAAAGGACCAGGAAGGGGCCCCACCTCTCGCGAATCCTTCCAGCCCGGCTTTCTCGTCCTGCCCTCGGCCGATCTTGACTAAGACCTCCCACGCAGGAGACCTGCAACGTCACAGCGGTTCTCTTCCTTTACGGCCCTCGCACGTACCTTCGAAGTAGATCTCAGGATGAAAGTTTGAACCTATGTCACTACTACAGTTGTAAGAAAGGTTCCCTATGACTTCAGGGTACCAACAATGGCCATACGTTGGTAATCGAGGCTATACTTTGCCTCCCCTGCAACTGCAAGTGATTGCAATCTCTATTCAATGGGCATTAGGGACTTGTCTGACGGACAAAATCTAAAGACTTTTAGAACTTGCAGGTCGGGGCTGCCTAGGAATAGGGTGGTAATGGAAGGTATGTGTCTACACAACTAGATTATTATTCCAAGATACTTAGGACTTAGTAACTGCTACATAGCATTACTCTACTATAAATGTCAAAAAGAATAATCACTGAATACTGAGAAAAGCCACTAAAGAAACATTCTTATTAGCGGTGGCTACAGTAACATCAAGTATGAATTCAGATAAAAGATACAAATCATCAAGTTACTGCTGATTTCATTTCAAAAATAATAATTAGCAACAGGCCATTGAGAGATAGCAACGATATCAGTCAACATAATAACATTACTAATAATCATGATCTAAAAATAAGAATAATAAACAATAAAAATAAATATACTAAATCAAAAATATCAATATATATACAATGGAGACTGGCATTCAGAAGTAAGAACAGAGTTCTATACTTATTTTTTCATAGTGATGCTTATTCTAACACAGTCTCCTTTAATATTCAAATTCCTGCTGTCGTAATCAATGTATATATATATAGCATAAGTGGCAACTTGCTGGCTCCACAATTTGTCAATGGGAGTTCTATCTATTCTCTAAACAGTTGCGACATGTGGCAATAATATTTATGCAAATGGCGGTACTACCGATGTCTTATCAGTATTTATGCAATAACAGCATGCAACAATCTATCAACTGAAATAAAATGTAAGCATAATTATCGCCTAGCTTCGCTGGAATAAAAACAAAAAGGAAAAATCAAAGACGGCTACATTCTTTTAGCATCGAACGGAGCCTCTGTCAGGCTCAGAGTCGAGTGAAAGGTAGGAGAGGAGAGAGAGAGAGAGAGGAGAGAGAGAGAGAGAGAGAGAGAGAGAGAGAGAGAGAGAGAGAGGGACCGGGAAATACGCTGCGGTTTTCTTCACTCACAAGTCAGCTGAGATGGGCCTCTTCCTTTTAACTTGTACTGAAAATAAAAAAGTGTCGCAGAGTATCTCTAATAATAAACAAATGAACGTGAACAAACGTTAGCAATGACTATCGATAGAGTCTTATGTTTATTGTCAGCGGCTATTCTCATTCCTGATTAACAAAAAAACGAAAGCAAAAAGAACTTAGTGTACAACTGCCAAACTGTCGAAGCATAAATCCATTCCTCTCTGTTTAATCTTGATAAGGACTTTACTGTAACAGCATACACATCCTTGTCTATAATGACAATCTCTCTCTTTTCATGCTATAAATCAGAGGGTTAAGTCGAAGCACACACACTGATGAAATTAAAGCAAAAAAAACTAAAATCATATGTGGCAGTATCCCTACTACTATCAACAAAAGTACAAATATCCTTTTCTTAATAACTTCTTAAAAAGGACTTAAGTGTCATTAATTTTAACTTTAAAACTCAGCAAATAATCTCTAATAATCTCAATTATCTTTAATTAGCCCGATTGTAATCTAAAATTCATGAAAATGCTAGGGATTAACCATGGTTATCTTCTAGATAATCTTTTCAGAATCCTTTAAGTAAGATTTTAAAGATTTCTTCAATACAAAAAGAACTATAACAAAAACGGGTATCTAAGAATATAAAAAGTCTATCTCTGTGTATGCAATAATAAAAACAAAAAGTATATTTCATTATCAACAGTAAGGAATGCATTTTGCTTAAACTTCAAAATCTCGTACGGAGTTGTACATAAACAATTCAAACATAAAATATATATTTTCTTTTACTATCTCGAATTTGACTTATATCTGCTCTCTCAAATACGGGATACAGCTGTGTAACATTCTTGTTGTCATTTCGTGTCAGCTCTCACTCTTTCTTTATGACCAAGCCGAAATAATTTTGATAAAACATTATCATGGCTAAAACTCGCAAGGTTTTACTTTATCAATCTAACATATCTCTTCAGACAAATAATGTATATACTGCAGCTAGCAAAGAAAATAAAGAATCATTCATAGATTCACGTCCTTTATCACGTAACATCTATCTTGGAATCTCTCGGAAATCGAATAATAATCTCAACGGCGGAGTAGGGGACAAAACAAAATAACACAAACTCGGCATTTCAACCATATCTGGGCAGGTGGAGAATTACCTTCTCATCCATATCTCTCACTAGATATTGCAACAGCGCATCACCTCCCATAAATACACTCTGATATGGCATGCAGAAGGACCTGGCGGAGCAGGGGAACGATCCTCGCAGACTCCCCAATCATGCTTCCTAACGGTGCTTTTCCGCGATTTCACCCCCCTAGAGCAACCCCCCCATTATACCCCCAGTCATTCATACTCATTCGCTAATCCCTTTCAAGACAATCATCCCCGTTCTGTAAAATTCCCTCTTTATTTACAACGCGTTGGTTTTCCTTTCCCTTATCTCTCTGAAGGAGATTAAAGGTGAAATCTCGGCTGAGCCACGCGGTCACAGACCTCCTCACCAGTCCTAGGTCCCATTCTAACGAACAAACAAACATTCTACTCCCTTGAAGCTACGTTTGGGTGACACTGAAAAACCTTCCCTATTCTAGGACAGCACAAACTACTCTAATCTACTCTTACTTTCGCCTGCATAGCGTGAAATCAAAAACTCATCTCTAACTAATATCACGAAAATTTCTTATTCTTCAAAAAGAACATGCCACACACGTATCGTAATGTTAATCCCTTCATCCTAACACAAAAAGAACGATCTGTCGTTTATGTCTTTCTCTCGTTAAAACATTACTCCCGCGGATAAAAACAAAGAAAAAAAAACTTAAAAACAGGCGCAATCGTAACACTCGATTTCGTACGCTTTAAGAAATTTATATAACAATGATTTTACACGTACTTTAAAATATCAAAGCTCAGTACAATTACTACAGATTCACAATAACGAGGTTGGGAGATCGAATGGTCACTTCCGCATTCTTTTCTCGAAAACCACACGTGGTCTATGAAACTCTCAAAAGCAGATGCACGTATATTTCTCACTATAATTCTTACGCTTTAGAAATTAATATACTGTAACAGTGATTTCACGTGCATTAAAGTTTTTCAATTAAAAATCGATACATTCGCGTTTCTAAAATTCAATCTAAGCATTAATACAAATAAATGGAACGCACTTCCAACGCAAATTCTTTACATTACTCAAATTATAACAAAAACGGAGTTTATTACTGCTTATAGCTATTAGTACAAATTATCCATGTTAGTAATGGGTACAGAAATTCTACTTTTATCAACTTATTAAGCGCCACACCCCTTATAAGCGGGTTGGCTGAGTCAAAGCATAATTACAAGATAAAATGGCGGCGTCCACCGACCTCAATTTCTTTTACTAATTGTCCCATTACTCACTGGATACAGATCACAAGTACTTAGCTTATTTTAAGGAGGTTGTCCTGGAGAGCTTCATGGCAGAAGGCAAGGAAGGAGAGGGTTCTCCTTCTTCTCTTCGCGTAAAATCGTCGAATCGCCGTCCTCTTGGTCGGATCCGGCAACTTATACCTCTTGTAATGGGCATTTTCACTCAATGCTCCGGTCACACTTCGGCTTACTAAGAAATATCTCAGAAATAGTTCCTTCAAAGTTTTATAACATTCTCTATTTGACCACTCGTCACTTCTCATCCGCAGACCCAAGTATTTCAGGAAGTCGGTCGCGGGAATTATGGACAGACATTCGCGGTCTTTTATATTTGCGCCGTCGAGGTATAAAAATGAATTCTTGACTCGAGGCGTCTTTACAACCAGGGCACAGGGTGGGGGCTTGGCCGGCTGCGTTCCCGGTGTCACCACGGGGTTCGGAGCGGCAGGCTGTTCGTCGATGTTTGAGGCGTCGGCGTCGGCCAAGTTCCTTCTCGACGGAGCGGCGTCGGCGCGTGCTTGTAGGCGCCGCACTTGCTCCTCCAGTTCGAGAATTCTCCGGTGTTTGGCCTCGTCACTCATTTCTTGAATTGGGAGATGTTGGATTTCTGCTTTTGCCATTCTTATTTTCTTTTCACGGGTCTGCACTGGCATTCACCTGTCTCTTCGTATGTTTTTTTTTCTCTCGTGAAGATCGTACCGCACTGCCACCACTGACGTATGAGTTTTGGACTTCCACTTGAACTCACACTTTGTAAGATGACTGGGTGATCTCACCGCTGGTCATCACTGACGTGGGGGTTATAGCTCTTCCACAGTATGCCGCCACTGACGTAGGGCTTTTATGATTATCCCCTTCTAATGACACCACTGCCGTAGGGCTTTTCCTCCTACGTAGATATGTTTATAATTATGGTAGCGTGGTTACAAGGCAATGAACATTTGTACCTGATGGGTACAAGGTAAGAATGGACACGCAGTGAATCCTTTACTTATATTTATTCTAGAGTACAACACATCCGACGCCTCAATGCCCCTGTGCCTCAAATGGCCCAATGGCCCCCACCCTATGACTATCACAATCTATGATCTATTCGTGCCCCTGGCAAACTGCTAACTAACTGTCTCTGCCCTGGGTGGCTCTTTAAATACCCCCAGGGGCAGGGCGTGGCTTAACATCCAATTCTCCAATGAAATCAGTCAGATCTAGTCCTAGCTAATCAGCGCCAGGTTCAAAGTGGAATCCCACCTACTTCCGGGGAGGAGTTATTTGGCAGTGTACGAAACACTTGCTTATATACCTTGCGGTTTAGGAAATGGCTAACTTCCTGTCCTTCTCGCCCTTCTCGATGCCAGGTCCATAAGTCTCACGGTTCCGGTCATATATTTCCTTGGCACTTTCTACAAACATTGTAATAAAATATCCGTGCCCTCGACCAACCGTTTCCGCTCAGGAAGTCATACGACAACATATAGACATGCACATACATATACATATACACATATACATACATATATACATATAAATACACATACATATACATATACACATACATGTACACATGTACACACATATACAAAAATATGAGCTCTTGAGGGAGGGGGTTAGAATACTTCCTCCATGTTCCCCTGCGTGTCGTAAGAGTAGACTAAGTGGGGCGGAGCGAAGGGAATGAAAGAACCCTTCTCTGTACTTTCTCTTCCAGAAAGTCAGAGCATTATTCCTTTACTCAGCCACTCACCTTATAAGGGGAAAAGTGGCTTATGTATATAAAAAGGCATATGAGAGAGAGAGAGAGAGAGAGAGAGAGAGAGAGAGAGAGAGGGAGAGAGAGAGAGAGAGAGAGAGAGAGAGAGAGAGAGAGAGAGAGAGAGAGAGAGAGAGAGAGAGAGAGAGAGAGAGAGAGAAGGTATTCCCTCCACCTTTTTTTTTTTTTTTTTTTTTTTCCCAAAGTTATAGAAATATCAGATAATATACAAGAAAGTAGACTAAGATGGTATGGTCATATCGTTAGAAGGGATGAACAGTATGTTGGGAGGAGGGTGATGGAAATGGATATACAGGGTAGAAGGAGAGGGAGACCAAAGCGTAGGTGGATGGATTGCATCAATGATGATCTGAGGTCTAAAGGTTTGTTGGGTGATGAGGTATGGGACAGAAATAAATGGAGAAAACTGACCAGAAACATCGACCCCACATAAATGTGGGAAAAGATGTAGACGGAGAAGAGGGTAAAAGAATTACATTTTCAACGTTGGGTATACACTAAGTACAGGATAAAAGTTCTCTGGGTTGCAAAAGTGCACACAAAGTTCAAAGTAGCTCAGGCCAAGAGGCCTGAAGTCCTTAAGCTTTGTGCACTCTGCAATGTAGTGTACTAAATTGTTGCCCCCTTCACACTCACATAAATGGCATTTTGAGTGTTCTGGGTGCTTTCTACCAGTTTTCTCGCAATTCACCTCCCATATATTTCTATAACCAAGTCTTATACGGGCAGCAACTCTATCACAGTCACCTGTAAGCATTTTACCCATGCTGTATTTGAGTCTCAGCCTTCTGAAGTTTTCATAATGTTGGATCGAACAGCTGCTTACATGTTGTGTGAGTGTAGAAAGTTCTTGCTCTTCCATAATCTCATTATACAACATTGTTTTAAACTGAGTCAGTGTGGTTATAGATTCAGACACTGAACTCTCAGTTGCCATTTTTGCCAGCCTGTCAGCCTTTTCATTACCTACTATCCCAACATGGGAGGGTACCCATGAAAACCTAACTTGGAGTTTAAGTTTTGCGCAATCAATAAGAGCCTCTTGAATTTCAGCCATGTGAGTTTTGTAGGAGCTTTTTAATGATCTCAGTGACAGAAGCGCACTCTGCGAGTCACAGAATATGATAGCATTTCTCCTAGCACTGAGAACATGTTCAATAGCAAGTTTTAGACCAACAATTTCACATTCGGTGATTGATGACCATTTTGGCATACTCAGTGCTTTGTCAAATATTTGCTGCCCTTCAAAATTTTCATAAACTACAATGCTGCACCCAGACCCTCCTGCACTGCTTGTGTGAGACCCATCAGTGTAAATGCAGAGTGTTTCATTGTTAGTTGGGAAACTAGTTTCAATAAAGGCTTCAATTTCATCTAGCCATTGATGTTTTTTAATAACTGGAGCAACATTCGGACCAGATGATAATATTGGAAAGAGAATTTCTGGCCCAATCCTCTTGCAAGGATTTATTAATCGTTCAGGACCACTCTCAGTAAAGAGTGTTACATTATGTTTTTTTGTCTCATTGGTTATAAGCTTAAATACTTTGGGGTGAATTTGTCTTTCATACTGTATGTTTCTTTTAATTAGTGATTTAATGATTGTTGGCGCTGACTGCGGCCCTTGCAAATGACCAGCATTACATGGATGAGGCTGAGCTGATTTCGCTAGTTTAACTCATTATTACACTATATTTTATTATTAATTACTTGCTATGATATTTAAAATTAATTGCAAATTCTATTAGTATGTTATTTATACATAACCACATAGATTGTAATGTTATCAACTGCAATATGACTGGGAGTGCCCATGTGCACATGTCCCCATGTACAGTTATCTGAATAAATAAAAAAAAAATAAAGCCTAATGACTAGTTAAAAAAAATATAATCATAATTGCCCTACGAATATGGGTCAGAAAATTCCATGTATTAACAAGAGAGCAACTTTTACAACACGAAGAAGAAGTAATGAAATACTGTTGTATTGAGCCTCCCCCGTGGAAAGATGACCAGAAAATAGGGTCGAACCCAGTATGTATGAGAGAGAGATTATTTTATTTTATTTTATTAATTTATTGCGCCAAGGCGTCAGACATTACATGAGTTCATACAAATAATGCTTCAAATGGATATAAAACCAAGAATTGAACATGGTTTACAGGGAGGTGTACATATTGATAAAACATTGCTGCATACTAACACACAACTCACAGAATGGCAGCACAGAGTACATTATATGCAAAAGTAAAGCTCAGAGAAACGCAGAATGCACAAACAGAATTATACAGCAACATACAGAAAATATATGTATAATTCAATATAATTAATGGCCACCAAAGTGAGGAAAACGAGCAAGAATAACATCAAGGTTGTCATCATTAAGTAAAAATGAGCAGATCTGTATTAAGTTCTGACCTCGTGGTAAAACATCTCTCACTGTGGGGCACTGAAGACAATAGTGGTCAAGAGTGTTAGCATTAGTTCGGTCGCATAATGTACAGGAGGTGTACTGTGGCATATCTAGAGTCTGGGAGACCTGATGAGAGAGAGAGAGAGAGAGAGAGAGAGAGAGAGAGAGAGAGAGAGAGAGAGAGAGAGAGAGAGAGAGAGAGAGAGAGAGAGAGAGAGAGAGAGACGTCAGCAATTTTGGATAGGACAAAAGCTTTAAGGCAGAAATAGACAATCGGAAAAGAACAGGCTGAAAGAATAGTCGTAGTAATGAAGACCTAGAAATATAGCTGGATTAGGCTCTGAGATGACGATAGATCATTTGCTGATGGCACAGAGGTTAAAATTTTGGGAAACATTTTCTAGTTGGATAGACAGACTAAGAGTCAGGCGATATGTTACATAAAACTGATAACAGAAAAGATTGGAAGCCATATTTTAAGATATTAGTTTGTATAAAAACAACAACAACAACAATAATAATAATAATAATAATAATAATAATAATAATCGAAAAACGGCCCATAATAAGGTACAGGTAACATATTTCTAATATAAAAGCAGTGTAAATAAGCAAAAAGTTTGCCATTTGAAAAACTAAGAGAAACACAACAGATATTTTTGTATACCTTAATACAGGATGAAAACATATTCCGGTACTCACTTCAATATTATTATTTTATTTCTTTGTTTTTTATGACTGAATACATAAATGCATGACAACAGGCGTTAGTCATCCCCTCCCCCCTTTCATACTTTAAGGAACACCTTCCCCTGAATTACACACCCTCCCTCTCTCCTCTGTTTTCTTCCTCCAGGATATATATTTCATTTAAGCATCCTAAGAGACTAAAAGTTCCACTAAAAATAGATCTCCTCCTGGGGGCTTCAAGTGCCTGCCCCACAATGAGAAGAGGGAAAAAAATATAGATAATTGAATAACAGGAATGGAGAAAATGGCATTCATATCATAACGATAATAAAATACATTATAAAAATAATGTTATTTATAATGAATACAGATATACTCTTTGATTTGCATGGGATTCTTTATTGAAGAAATTATGTCGATATATATAATATGGCTCTTTTCATCTACAGTTATGCATGATGATGCCTTAATGGTGCTATAGCCGCTGCAAATTACTCTCCTCAATGATAAATTTCAATATTACCACGCACTAAATGTTTACACAAACATATATATATATATATATATATATATATATATATATATATATATATATATATATATATATATATATATATATATATATGTTTTCGTAAGAAAACTTCTTTGCAGGATGTAAGGAAATACTTTTTCAGTGTAAGAGTAGTTGATAATTGGAATTCGCTAAACGAGGAGGTAGTTAATGCTATTTCAATCCATAGTTTTAAGGACAGGTATGATAAGTATCACTAAGTCTAAAATGGAACCGATCAGGAGACGGGAAGATACGAGCTTTGGGCTCTTTCCCGTGAACACAATTAGGTATTCACAATTAGGTAATCATACACACACACACACACACACACATATATATATATATATATATATATATATATATATATATATATATATATATATATATATATATATATATATATATATATATATATATATTCAAATACTGCAACAGATTTATTCTGAATACTAAAGAAGTACATTTTATAAATCAAATTACTTTTCACAAACCACAGTGTACACATAGATTAATCCAGGTAAAAATGTCTAACCCAACCTAACCTAACCTGCAAGTTTTTACCTGTGACTTTATTACTGGCCACGATATAAATAACCCCTTAAAATAATAAAGTAATAAATTTAAGAACAAAGAAATTTACAAAATATGACAGTGTGCATACATACATACAACACACACATATATCTAAGCATTTATCTGCCTATTCATCTATATATATATATATATATATATATATATATATATATATATATATATATATATATATATATATATATATATATATATATATATATATATATATATATATATATACCTATGTATGTATAAACACTAAGGATAAAGCAGAATAGCAGATTCAAAATGCCAAAGAAAGCAATTGCTCCAGTCACCAACGCTATGGACCCATATGCCAAAGTAAAGCCATTATGAGTGCTTCTCTGAAGACACCATCTTTGAGTCTCTCTCTCCCCCCTTTATTTTCATGGAAATATTTGTTGATATGAGTGTGTGTGCGTATGGGTGTGAGTGTGTGTGTATGTTGTGTGTGTATATAATGAACCTCTTTCAGTCCGATTCATCTATGAATTTTACACAATCACATATTGGAAAATATAAAATAAATAGATCCTGATATTCTATATGGCCATATTGCATAGTTACATATATTGTGAAGTACAAAAAAAGAAGCTCAACATACTAAAACGTATAACTATTTACGTACTGATGATAATGATGAGAAGGAGCCTATTTTCATTTGCCACAGCAGATAGCTAAATCCTACAGCAAGTCAAGGTGACTACTACCCCCCCCCCCCATACATTAAATAATCCCTTAAATGGCTAAGTTAGTTTAGTTAATCTGACCTAAATAACCTACTTCAACTAGTAACCTAAACAAATGACGGAGGTTCTTTAATGTACTGAGAATCGATATCTCGACTTGATCCGATTATCCTTCTATAAATTAGGTAATGCACAAGACAGTTTCTTTTGATTTCAAGTGACAAGGTTATAATAGTTCTATGTCGGGTTGTTACTTTAAGCAAAACTGCTCATAGATTATTAAAGGCTTTATTTAAGGTTTGTGTTTTGTAGAACAAATTAATTTTTCACAAAGCCACATACATAAAACTGCACCCCCCCGCCTTTAAAATATGGTAAATTATAAAAATAAAAATAAGAACGGCCTAGCCTATATGTGGAAGTAAAAAAATAAAAAAAAGGTTAACCCTGGTGGATAGGCAATTTTATTTTGCGATGTCTACAGTGAACTCATTTTGCTTCGTGCGAGAGTACACAGGAGGTGATTTTTATATTATTTAAATATGTCTGTGTGTAGTATGGGGAAAATAGTTTTTTTTTTTTTTTTGCTGAACGTAATATTACTATGATTTTTTTTTCTCTCTTGGATGTTCTCCCTTGAGGGTGAGCGGACCTTCCCTTGTGGCCCGCAGGTGGGGTTACTATGAATAATCTGCAATATTTATAGGTCTCAATTTGAGGGGAAAAAATCAAAATAATCCCGTTATTATAAAACATTAAACTCATTTAATTTCCCCAAATATTATTTTTGTGCTGTAAAAAACAATATTGGACTAAGACAAAAGGAATAACATAAAAGCAATACCAAAATACAAAATTTTCGTCCATTTGACAACGTTAAATAAAAAAAAAAAAGTGAACAAGAATAACTTCGCCCTCCCTTTTACTACTCGACATGGAAATTTTCACAAAAATGTAATACATATCTGAGTAAGTATGATTCATTTTGATTATGAGACATTGTAAATATATATATATATATATATATATATATATATATATATATATATATATATATATATATATATATATATATATATATATATTCTCTCTCAAGAAAATAGAGCCTAAGCGGAGACTACATCATTATTATATAAAGACTCATCTATCAAGGCTGTATTTATAGGTTGACTTCAAACACTCACAACAACACAGAAGAAAATTCATGAACTCACCCTGCAAGGAAATCACTAAAGAAGCCAACAGCCATTCAAAATTATCTAATGAGGTTATAATCATTACTGCTACCACGTGTTCTCTTCACGCACTGACACAACGTTTTTGAACTCCTCCATCACCACCACGGCAGGAGTGACTCTCTCTCTCTCTCTCTCTCTCTTTCCCTTGGTAGTAGGTCCAGCCAACTACTTGATCAGTCATTTTTATACACACCTTCTTTTACTTGTAAATAAACACTAAAATTATGGATTCTGATGATGCTCTGGTAATAAAGGATTTGTTTTATTTACTTATTGAATGGTTGAAGATCTTAGTGAGAATCGGCTCCTAAATATATACAAATGTACTTGTCGAACTGAGTAAATTCTCCATTGGCAACTCGGTGTGTGTGTGTGATATGGTCTTTCCCGGTATCTGCTTCGCCTTGTTTATTAAGGATATTGTGTCGTTCTCTCGCTTACTCACTTACAGATTGTTTATCTCTCTCTCTCTCTCTCTCTCTCTCTCTCTCTCTCTCTCTCTCTCTCTCTCTCTCTCTCTATATATATATATATATATATATATATATATATATATATATATATATATATATTATATATATATATATATATATATATATATATATATATATATATATATATATATATGTGCCAACTTATGTCATATTTAGAATCAAATAGACTACTAACGATTAGCCAACATGGTTTCAGACCAAAACTCTCGACGGAAACTGCACTGCTTCAAGTTACAAATAGTATATATAATAATATAGATATGAAAAAAATATCTTTACTAATTTTATTAAACTTGTCAAAAGCCTTCGAGAGTGTAAACCATGAAATTCTTTTAAGTAAATGTATTAACTTAAATATTGATCCAAGCTGGTTTAGCGAGTATCTATCTAATCGTAAACAGTCCATACGTCTTAACAACATTATCTCTGTGCCAAAAAATTTATCATTTGGTGTTCCACAGGGATCAGTACTTGGTCCTATCCTCTTCTCCATTTACGTAAATGATCTATCTTCTTTCATTTCTGACTGTCTAGTCGTACAATATGCAGATGACGCTCAACTACTCCTTAGTGGTGATATTAATAACCTCCCAGAGCTAACTTTAAGAGCAGAAAACACTCTGTCAAAAATTAAAACCTATTTCCAAGAAATTGGGCTGTTAATTAACGAAAGTAAAACACACTGCATATTTATTGGTTCAAGGTTCCACATAGCACAAATTCCAGAAAACACAACAATTAATTTTTGCGACAATATTATCACACCTAGCAAAACAGTCAAAAACCTAGGAATTCACTTTGATAACCACATGTTTGATTCCCACATAGATAAAGTATGCAAAAAGGTTACAGGAACATTAATGTACTTATCACGTATAAAAGACAATTTTGAGACTACCACTCGAATAACTGTTGTTGAATCTCTAGCCCTAAGTCACATTAATTACTACACAACTGTTTGGGGAGCTACCACTAAGACTCAGATAAACAGAATACAGAAGCTTATTAATTTTGTAGCTCGAGTTGCCCTGGGAGGAATAAGAAAGTATGACCACATCACACCAGCTCTCAATAAACTTGGGTGGCTGCGGGCAGAAAATAAGGTCGCTTATGCTATTTATGTTTTTGTATTCAAAATTTTGGACCATCATTATCCTAGCTGGCTATTTGATTTAAAAACAGTCAGGGATATAAGGGGAACCAACACAAGACAGAGCAGTGAGTTCTTTATTCACAGAACAAACACAGAAGCAGGTTCAAAGATGATCACTATCAAAGGGCCAACACTCTGGAATAATATTCCAGAGCATCTTAAAAATGCATCCTCCTTCACAGCTTTCAAAGGCAAACTATACAGTTTTCTTTTGGACAAATAGTTGCTGCTCATTAAGAACTAATTATTCTCATTGTAAGGAAACAAATATGGAAATGATGCCGATAATAACGATCCTGTATCTAGTGGAATACTTACTACTTTATTATTAACATTATTGTTAACATTTTTATTACAGCATTATTATTTTCTATGAAAGCTACATTTAATTTAACTATATGTCTAACCCTCTTATTTATTAGTTTAATTACATGTCTACTTATAAGTTACTATTAATGTTGAATAACCATTGTACAAAATGGAAATAAATGTTTTGATTTGATTCTACCAAGGGCTAGGACGGTTGCCTTCTTGCGAAGGACTTGTTTTGGCAGATGTAATCGTTACCCTGAGTGCATGCCCTTGCTAACCTCAGACCGTGACGGGGCGCGAACCCCTATATGTATATATATATATATATATATATATATATATATATATATATATATATATATATATATATATATATATATATATTATATATATATATATATATATATATATATATATATATATATATATATATATATATATATATATATATATATATATATATGTTAGGAAAAGCCCATTAAATAAAACAACGAAAATATATTTTCGTTGTTTTATTTAAAGGGCTTTTCCTTCCATTTTAGACTGTATGTTAACAGTTCAGTGTTATTAATATATATATATATATATATATATATATATATATATATATATATATATATATATATATATATATATATATATAATATATATATCAAAACATATATATATATATATATATATATATATATATATGTGTGTGTGTGTGTGCGTGTGTGTGTGTGTGTGTGGTGTGTGTGTGTGTGTGTGTGTGTGTGTGTGTGTGTGATCACACCAGCAAACATATATTTCTCATTTACAAGAGATGTCTTCATCCTATTTAACTTAACCCTCGAAAAGCGAAAATTACAAGTATAGGTTCACAGAGTGTGTTTTAGATCCTTTTTTAAAGAAATATCTTTATTTCCCCCCAAAAGAATTTTTTTTTTATAATTCTAGTACGATTGCCAAGAAATGAATGGAGGCAGAACGATGAAATCAGAATGACAATAAATAGGCCTATATAAATGGCGATTATGAAAAAATACATTAAATGTTTCTCGGTTTTATTTGACGAAATCTACCGTATACCAAATCAGCATTTAATATATTTCACATTATTAAAAATAAAGTTTCTAGTCTTATTAACATGAACACGCGTCCAACAACAACAACAACAACAACAAGATAGTTAATGCTGTTGTGTCATTTCTGTACAATCGTAAGACTTTTATTACGACGTTTGTTGATCTAATAATTTGCAAATCACCAAAATGACTTTTTTTATCTCATACAAAATTCGGTCTTACAGTATAATGCATACGTCAATTTACTTCTAGTTTTTATCGTTATATTACTATCGGACTGGGTGGCAGCCGGAGAGAAGTGATAACGCTCGCGACTTTGATTTGTCAGGTCATGGGTTCGAGGCCCGATACAGTCTGTGGCTAGAAAGGGCATTCGCTCAGGGTAACAGTGACATATGCTAAAACCAAAGCCCTTTGTGAAGCCCTTTAATAGAGAAGGGAGTCCAAGACGTAAAACATATCATCACATCAATATCGAACAATATATATATATATATATATATATATATATATATATATATATATATATATATATATATATATATATATATATATATATATATATATATATATATATATATATATATATATATATATATATATATATATATATATATATATATATATATATATATATACACACACATATGCAAGGCCACAACTCGAATATGCAGCCCCCTTTTGGAATCCACACTTGAAAAAGCACATAGCTAAGCTTGAAAAAGTTCAAAGACATGCCACGCAACTGGTGCGAGCAATACGTAATCTCAGTTATGATGAGAGGCTGAGGGAATTAGACTTACTATCACTCGAAGCTAGAAGAGTAAGGGGGGATATGGTGACAGTCTTTAAATTCCTTCATGGTTATGATAGAATGGATAGGGATCGATATTTCGATATGGCTGGCTCTAGAACTAGAGGTCATAGTTTGAAGCTTCGTAAGAAAACTTGTTTGCAGGATGTAAGGAAATACTTTTTCAGTGTAAGAGTAGTTGATAATTGGAATTGGCTAAGCGAGGAGGTAGTTAATGCTATCTCAATCCATAGTTTTAAGGACAGGTATGATAAGTATCACTAAGTCTAAAATGGAACCGATGAGGAGACGGGAAGATACAAGCTTTGGGCTCTTTCCCGTAAACACAATTAGGTAATCACAATTAGGTAGTCACACACACAGTGTCTGAATGGAGAAGAGTTAGTAGTGGAGTTCCACAGGGTTCAGTTTTAGGGCCACTTTTGTTCCTTGTATATGTAAATGACCTACCAGAGTCTGTAAATTCATTCATGAATATGTTTGCAGATGATGCAAAGATTGTGAAGAAAGTAAAAAACGAGAACAATGGTAGAGAACTTCAGGAGGATCTAAATAATCTGCATGAGTGGTCAGAAAAGTGGCTAATGAAATTCAATACTTCAAAATGTAAGGTAATGAGAATGGGTACAAATGCAAGAAGGCCCAAGCTTGACTACTCGGTGGCTGGAGTACAACTTCAAGAGACAGAAAATGAGAGAGATCTAGGAGTAAACATACTGGCAGATTTGTCTCCAGAAATACATATAAATGGCATAGTAAGGGCAGCATATGCATTCTTATCAAATGTAAGGGTAGCCTTCAGGCACATGGACAAGGAAATGTTCAGAAATATTTATGTAACCTATGTGAGGCCAAAACTCGAATATGCAGCCCCCTTTTGGAATCCGCACTTGAAAAAGCACATAGCTAAGCTTGAAAAAGTTCAAAGACATGCCACGAAACTGGTGCCAGAAATACGCAATCTCAGTTATGATGAGAGGCTGAGGGAATTAGACTTACCATCACTCGAAGCTAGAAGAGTGAGGGGGGATATGGTGACAGTCTTTAAATTCCTTCATGGTTATGATAGAGTGGATAGGGATCGATATTTTGATATGGCTGGCTCTAGAACTAGAGGTCATAGTTTGAAGCTTGGTAAGAAAACTTCTTCGCAGGATGTAAGGAAATACTTTTTCAGTGTAAGAGTAGTTGATAATTGGAATTCGCTAAGCGAGGAGGTAGTTAATGCTATCTCAATCCATAGTTTTAAGGACAGGTATGATAAGTATCACTAAGTCTAAAATGGAAGCGATCAGGAGACGGGAAGATACGAGCTTTGGGCTCTTTCCCGTAAACACAATTAGGTAATCACAATTAGGTAATCACATGGGTTAAGAGATTATTTATCTTTCTCATACTTTCGTACTGTATGGAAACATATCCCGATACTCATTTCACATGGAAGATGTGAAGTCATATTTTTTCTTTATTTTATTTTCATGACTGAATACATAAACGCATGACAACAGGATTGACAATATATATATATATATATATATATATATATATATATATATATATATATATATATATATATATATATATATATATATATATATATATATATATATATATATATATATATATATATACATATATATATATATATATATATATATATATATATATATATATATATATATATATATATATATATATATATATATATATATATATATATATATATATATATATATATATATATATATATATATATATATATATATATATATATATATATATATATATATATATATATATATATATATATATTTATATATATATATATATTTATATATATATATATATATATATATATATATATATATATATATATATATATATATATATATATATATATATATATATATATATATATATATATATAAAACAAAGCTCCCACTAACTTCCCCTCCCCGGCCTGTATTCCCCGATTTCCATCTCTCTTCATACGTAGGTCGTCACTGGGGCAATGGCCGTCTTCATTATACCTGTACAATTCACCTAGTTTCTGAACTAGGATCTCACTCTGGGATATATATATATATATATATATATATATATATATATATATATATATATATATATATATATATATATATATATATATAATGAATATTTTCCTTGAAAACTTTCATTCATATGATTTCTATAAACCTACAACAATCCCTCCCTTTCCAGATCCCCCCCTCTTCTTCTTCTTCTTCTTCCTAGATTAATCATAAGTTTATTTATAGTCTTTATACGTCCTAGGAAAAAAATTGAGGTCTACAAAAGAGAACTCCTTTTCGTTCGATGCCTAACCATGATATGGGGAAAAGATGTCGTACTACTGGATAGAACTGAATCACAGAAATGGAGAAAAATGGCATTTTATATCATATCAAACGATAATAAATGCCTTACAAGAATAATGTGTTATTCACACTGTTAGAAAATCTACTTTCAGATTTGCATGGGACTGCTTTTGATAACTACAGCTATTTTGGTGAAGGATAGATACTCTTTGCATTTATATCATAACTATAATATAATACCTTGTTAATAATATATTTTCTACAATGGAAGAGGAAGTACTGCCGGAATACTTTTTCATTTGCATATACGATTGCTCTAGGTGTGACTAAAGTGCTTCTTGTGTTAAGATTATTCTTGAGAAATTCCGCTAAGAATATTACTTGAGAACTAAGTTAAGTCTTCATCATATAATAATTCTGTAGCTTATTCAACAGTGAGTTATATAGATATATATATATATATATATATATATATATATATATATATATATATATATATATATATATATATATATATATATATATGTATATATATATATATATTATATATATATATATATATATATATATATATATATATATATATATATATATATATATATATATATATATATATATTAAAAAGAGGGCTTTTGAGGAATGGCTGCAGTGTAAAAGTAGGGAGAAGTATGAAAGATATAGGGAGAAAAATATGGAAACCAAGCGGAAGGTAGAGGAAGAGAAGAGGTTGGCAAATGTTAGGTGGGGACAGGAGTTTAGTAGGTCATATGAGGAGAATAAAAAGAAGTTTTGGAAAGAAGTGAAGAGAGCAAGGAAGGGTGGATCGAGGATGGAAGAGACAGTGAAAGATGTGAATGGACAGATGTTAAGAGGGAACGATGCAAGGAAAAGATGGGCAGAATATTTTGAGTGCTTGCTGAATGTTGAGGAAGATAGAGAGGCAGCTATAGTGGCAGTGGGAGGGGTTCAAGGGCCAGTAATGGGAGATGAAAATGAGAGAGAGATTACAAGAGAGGAGGTGAAAAGGGCATTGTATGAAGCGAAAGCAGGTAAAGCACCTGGAATGGATGGTGTGAGAGCCGAGATGTTGAAAGAAGGGGGTGTGACTGCATTGGAATGGTTAGTGAGAGTGTTTAATATATGCTTTATGTTGTCATTGGTGCCAGTGGATTGGGTGATTGCCTATATAGTGCCCCTATACAAAGGTAAGGGAGATATGTATGAATGCAGTAATTTTAGGGGTATAAGTCTGTTGAGTGTGGTAGGAAAAGTGTATGGTAGGATACTGGTTAATAGGATTAGGGATAAGACAGAATATGTGATCGCGGAAGTGCAGAGTGGTTTTAGGAGAGGTAGAGGTTGTATAGATCAGATTTTTATAGTTAGGCAGTTATGTGAGAAATATTTAGCAAAGGGTAAGGATGTGTATTTTGCATTTTTGGATCTGGAGAAAGCATATGATAGAGTTGATAGAGAGGCTATGTGGAATGTTTTGAGATTATATAGAATCAATGGTAAATTGTTGCATGCAGTGAAGAGTTTGTATGAGGGTAGTAGAGCTTGTGTTAGGGTAGGGAATGAATTGAGTGAGTGGTTTCCAGTGAGTGTGGGACTGAGACAGGGATGTGTGATGTCACCATGGCTGTTCAATTTGTATATTGATGGAGTTGTAAGAGAGGTGAATGAGCGATGCGTGATCGAGGTTTGAGAATGGTAGATGGGGATGATAACGAGTGGGAGCTGAATCAGTTGCTGTTTGCAGATGATACTGTGGTGGTGGCAAATTCAGAGGAAAAGCTGTGTCAGTTAGTGTCAGAATTTGGAATGGTGTGTGAGAGAAGGAAGCTGCGAGTGAATGTGGGAAAGAGTAAGGTTATGAGGTGTACAAGAAATGAGGATGGTGCTGGATTGAATGTTATGTTGAATGGAGAGACACTTGAGGAGGTTAATCAGTTTAAGTATTTAGGCTCGGTTATAGCTGCAAATGGTGGAGTGGAAGCAGATGTGTGTCACAGAGTGAATGAAGGATGTAAAGTGTTGGGTGCATTGAAAGAAGTGATGAAGAATAGAGGGTTGGAAATGAATGTTAATAAAGTTTTGTATGAGAAAGTGGTTGTGCCAACTGTGATGTATAGATCAGAGTTATGGGGTATGAAAGTAAGTGAGAGACGGAAACTAAATGTGTTTGAGATGAAATGCCTGAGGAGTATGATTGGTGTATCTCGATTGGATAGGGTTAGGAATGAAGTGGTGAGAGCAAGAACGGGTGTGAGGAGAGAAATTGCAGCCAGAGTATATATGAATGTTCTGAGATGGTTTGGCCATGTGGAAAGGATGGATGATGAGAGGCTGCTGAAAAAGGTGATGAATGCGAGAGTTGATGGGAGAAATGCTAGAGGGAGGCCTAGGTTTGGATGGATGGATGGAGTAAGGAGAGCCCTGAATGATAGGAGGATGGATGTGAGGGAAGCAAGCGAGCGTGCTAGGAATAGGAATGAGTGGCGAGCGATTGTGACGCGGCTCTGATGGGCCTCTGCTGTTACCACGGGGCTGCATCTTACAGAGATAGCCCTGTGGTAGGGGCAGTAGGAAGAGCTGGCAGTTGTGAAGCGACACAGGTTGTGGAAGAGCCGGGAGGATGGGCTGTGGCACTCCAGCAGTGCCATCTGAACGGTCGCTAGCTCCCTCGTCATTGCCCATAGAGCAAAGTAATCCCCCTATTTGTTTTCCTTTCTTGATGTCGGCCTCCCCCCAATTAAAGGGGGAAACAGCCAAGGTATATGTATGTATGTATGATTATTAATTATAACTTCTTTTCTATCCTCTCTCTCTCTCTCTCTCTCTCTCTCTCTCTCTCTCTCTCTCTCTCTCTCTCTCTCTCTCTCTCTCTCTCTCTCTCTCTCTCTCTCTCTCTCTCTCTCTCTCTCTCTCTCTCTCTCTCTCTCTCTCCTTCCTTAATTAACCTCATGTGGGAAAGCATTTTAAAATTCAGTGATAAAAAATCCCTCAGACTTTGACCTTAGTAAGGGAAATGATCACCCAGAAGGACTATATCCTGCCTATTTCCTTCCAAGAGCAGAACCGAGTTGTGGTAAGAAATACCTTAAGACAATATGTCATAAGTCAGTGTATTATGCATGACTTAAGTTATTGGCCTTTAGGATGGATGTCAAGAACTTCAGTTTCACTTGAAAGACTGAAGTTGAGTAATTCGAACTTTGTAATTATTTTCTTGTATGCAGAGTGTGGTAAATATGTTCTTAGTGGAAGACTCTTGCTTGATATTATTAAGAAATGCTTCTCTTCGATTCACTCACTTTCATTATTGTTTCTTGCTGTCGGTAGGAATCAGATTCCTGATAACTCTCGGTCGGATAACGCGTGTTCCTTTCTGACTGAATGTCTAATTATGCAGAAGAAAGATTAAAACCTAACAAGCCCTAAAAATCTTTATTATCTTGTGATGAAAACTTTTTTATAACATCCATAAAAGAAAAAAAGTTACCACAACAAGAACATCAAGAAAGCAAAAAAAAAGAAAAAAAACAATAACAAAAAACAATATTGACTGGCACCCACTTATAGCGATGGCTCTGTAAATGATCCAAGTGCTTAGCACCCTCGTCGCTGCTAATTTCGAACCTGAGCTCTATCAGCTCATATGGGCAAACGACAATAACAGTAATTTTAGCGAATTTCACAAAATAGTACAGAATATACAAAATCCCTCTACGTGTACACTTGAAATACCAATTTCTAGTTTTAATTCATATATTCGCTTGCTTTCTTTGTGTTAGTACAAAAGTACAATGACAATCTCTCTCTCTCTCTCTCTCTCTCTCTCTCTCTCTCTCTCTCTCTCTCTCTCTCTCTCTCTCTCTCTCTCTCTCTCTCTCTCTCTGGATACTGCAAAAAAGCACTTGACTTCGATTTTCCTTCCTCTGTAGAGCTTTCTATCTCTCTGCAACCTATCTTCTTGATAGGGTTGAATCTAAGGCTGTCAGACTCATTAATGATCCTTTTCTTACTTCCAACCTTGATTCTCTCTCTCTCTTCGCCGTAAGGTATCTTCCCTTTCGCTTTTCTATCGCTACTACTTCCATCGCTGCTCTGATGAGTTGGCGAGTTGCATCCCTCCTCCACTGCCGAGGCCGCGTAACACTCACCAAGCGACCTCATCTCACAGGTACTGTGTGGAGATTTGTAGCTCGCGGATTGGTCGGTGCAGCGATTGCTTCTTCCCATCTACCTCCAGACTCTGGAACTCTCTTCCTCCTTCTGTCTTTCCTAATTCTTATGACCTTTCATCCTTCAAAAAGCAGATCTATCGTCATCTCAGAGCCTAGTCCTCCATATCTCTGGGTCCTCTTTACTTTGACTGTTTTTTTCTGTCTGTCGTTTTCCTTTGTGTGACATTACCTCATCTCTGCCTTGCCCTTAACCTGTTTCTTTTCATTCGTCTTGGTATTTTCTCGTGCCCGGGCCTTTGTTGATGAGGGCAGTTTCTGCCTGTCCCGGTGTCACACTCTTAAAAAAAAATAATAATTCATTGTCTCACTTAAAGTCATTCTGAGAAATAAATTAAAATTAAAAACATTGAAGGCATAATATTTCGGTGCTTTTCTGAACTTATCTATTTATTTATTTATTTATAATTTTTTTTTATTTGCTTATTTATTTATTTTCACAGTATTATCTATATCTGTTAGAAATTCTAGCTATACTCCCTTTGGAATTGCTACTTTTTCGTACAATTCTATTTACTATAAAAATGTCTAGGAAAAGTCGACCCATTTCCAACCCTTTAGGGACACAGGAGAGGTCTTGTTGTCAGAAGAGGAAACCAATAAAAGGAAACAAGTCCACCAATGAACTAGCATTGATAGAACGTATCTCTAGAGCTTGATCTAGGATTGATAGAACGTTATCTCTAGAGCTTGACTATTAAAAAAAATCTGCTACATTAACGTTACTTGAAGATAAATTGATCAAGGCAGTAACTCATCCTCTAGATATGTGTGTGTGTGTGTGTGTGTGTGTGTGTGTGTGTGTGTGTGTGTGTGTGTGTGTGTGTATGCATGAGTGGGTGTGAATGTGTGTGTGTTTGTTTTCATGTGTCTGCGCGTGCCCATGAGTGTGATTACCTAATTGTGATTACCTAATTGTGTTTACGGGAAAGAGCCCAAAGCTCGTATCTTCCCGTCTCCTGATCGCTTCCATTTTAGACTTAGTAATACTTATCATACCTGTCCTTAAAACTATGGATTGAGATAGCATTAACTACCTCCTCGCTTAGCGAATTCCAATTATCAACTACTCTTACACTAAAAAAGTATTTCCTTACATCCTGCAAACAAGTTTTCTTACCAAGCTTCAAACTATGACCTCTAGTTCTAGAGCCAGCCATATCAAAATATCGATCCCTATCCACTATCATAACCATGAAGGAATTTAAAGACTGTCACCATATCCCCCCTCACTCTTCTAGCTTCGAGTGATGGTAAGTCTAATTCCCTCAGCCTCTCATCATAACTGAGATTGCGTATTTCTGGCACCAGTTTCGTGGCATGTCTTTGAACTTTTTCAAGCTTAGCCATGTGCTTTTTCAAGTGAGGATTCCAAAAGGGGGCTGCATATTCGAGTTTTGGCCTCACATAGGTTACATAAATATTTCTGAACATTTCCTTGTCCATGTGCCTGAAGGCTACCCTTACATTAGATAAGAATGCATATGCTGCCCTTACTATGCCATTTATATGTATTTCTGGAGACAAATCTGCCAGTATGTTTACTCCTAGATCTTTCTCATTTTCTGTCTCTTGAAGTTGTACTCCAGCCACCGAGTAGTCAAGCTTGGGCCTTCTTGCACCTGTACCCATTCTCATTACCTTACATTTTGAAGTATTGAATTTCATTAGCCACTTTTCTGACCACTCATGCAGATTATTTAGATCCTCCTGAAGTTCTCTACCATTGTTCTCGTTTTTTACTTTCTTCACAATCTTTGCATCATCTGCAAACATATTCATGTGTGTATGTTTGTGTGTGTGTGTGTGAGACACGCACACACAGAGATAGATAGATAGATAGATAGATAGATAGATAGATAGATAGATAGATAGATAGATAGATAGAAGAGAGAGAGAGAGAGAGAGAGAGAGAGAGAGAGAGAGAGAGAGAGAGAGAGAGAGAGGAGAGAGAGAGAGAGAGAGAGAGAGAGAGAGAGAACCATACAGACAGACAGACACGTACACGCACACTTACACACACACACACACACACACACACACACACACACACACACACACACACACACACACACACACACACACACACACACACACATTTACACACACGCACAGCTCCCATTTGGAATACAAACTTGAAAACGCACAGAAATAAGCTGAAAATAGCTCAAAGACATGCCACAAAGCTGATGCCAGAAATACGCAATCTCAGTTACGAGGAGAGGCTGAGGGAATTAGACTTTCCATCACTCGAAGTAGAAGAATAAGGGGATATATGGTGACGGTTTTTAAATTAATTCATGGTTTTGACAGAGTGGATTGGGATCGATATTTTTATATGGCTGGCTCTAGGACTAATGATCATAGTTTGAAGCTACGTAAGAAAACTTCTTTTCAGGATGTAAGGAAGTACTTTTTTTTTTTAGTATAGGAGTAATTGGTGATTGAATTTCGCTAAGAGAGAAGGTACTTAATGATAACTCAGTTCATATTCTTAGGGAGAAATATTATAAGTATCATTGTGTATAAAAATGGAACCGACCAGGAGATGGGAATAGGGCTCTCCTTTAAGCACAATTAGGTAATTACAATTAAATAATTACTTACACACACTAGCTTATTATTTAGAGCTGTGTATCTCCTTCCCTTATTGGAGAAAGATTCCGCGTTCCAGCATTCTGAAAATTCCCCAGATTCCAGTGACATCTCAAACATGATGCATAGTGTTGCTGATAATTGCTAAGAACATTCCCCAGGTACATAAGGGGATATACCATTAGGCCACGTTGCTTATGAGATCTAATGCCACAAATGTTTTGCATTTCTTTGTAGCTGAAACGACGATACTTTTTACTACTGGTCCATGATCTCTCATCTCTGCAATATGTGGAGGCGAAGAACTTTCAACTATCAATCCTGACTGAAACTCACTGCTCAGTGCTTCGCAGATCTCTGCCTTCTCCAACTATATGTCTCAGAAATGCATCTGTCTACTCTCCAACTATAATTTTTTTTTTATTTCAATATCCCTTTGACAATAATGTAGAAAATTTTGGGACTTTCTTTACCTTTCTTTGTGCTCTGTCTCATGAGGTTTTCTCGCCTCTCTCCTTTTTCTTAGGTAATCATTTCTACCACGTTTTTAAATTTGCCAGGTATTTATACATTTTCTCTTCCTACACCTTTCCCAGCATTTATATCTACACTCCTTAGCCCTATCACTTTTACTGTGGAACCATTTATCAATGGCATTATCAATTCCTATTTTGGTATTTGATATGCAATATCTAATTACCCCCTCATATTCCTTATAAAGGATTTTGTACATCTGGACAGATTTTATTTTTTAATGGAGTATTGTTTCCCAGTCAATACCTGCAAACTGATCGTTAATTTTCTTGTAATCTACTTTTGGATAGTTCGTCCTCATATCCTCTTTCTTTACGCTCCTCTCGGGCAGGACATCTTCGATGATATATTCCAGCAACAACACACAGTAGTCACTGTCTCCATTTCGTGGCTCATCCTCAGTTTTATCAATATCCTAAACATTATCTGGGAATAGTAAGTCGAGTAGTGATGGTTCTTCTCCTCCACTGGCCCTTGATGGTTCCAGTACATACTGGTAAAATAAATTTCCTTGTGCATAATCTAGGAATATTGGCCTAAAATCATATTTCAGTGTGAGTCAAGACTCTTCAAGTCCATTTCTCTGTTATCAATATCATCCATAATTGATATCCTACACTTTCTCTAATCTGCAATGTTTGCAACTATTTGTAACCTCTAATGTATCTATGTTACCTTCCCTAAAACTTTTTAGTCTTCACTGGCTGTTTGGTGGTCTATATACTACAGCTAATATAATGCTCTCTGAACCTATATTCATGCGAGAGAGACTAATCACCTTCAACTCTCTTAAAGTAGCAAAATTTACTTACATAGGCCTGAAAGCTTTTATTTATAAACCGTCCCCTTTCTCCACCAGTCTCTTAATATTTATTAGTCCTCAATATTTGGAATCCCTGAGGAAAAACTGTGATGCTGTTTATTTCTTCACTTAATATTGTGTTTGAAACTTCTATTATATCTTTCTTACAAGTAGTGTAGCCTATCATTTCTTTCCACTGTCTTAAAAGCTACTCCATCAACATTTGTTTGCAATAACTTTAATGGCACTATATCCCCTGGTTTCCTTACACTGTCTTTATCATCCTTTTGTCTGGATGACATTGCTCGAAGCAAAACAGCCCCATCCAAAAACAAAGAACTAGTGTTCAAGGCAATCTTTTGACGATCATCGTTGAGACATGAACGATCATCGTTGAGCGATAATCACACGAGCAAAACCTACCTTTAGCTATCAGCTGTATTTTGTTTAATATGATTTTTTTTGTATCATTGTGCCATTCATAATAGCGTTAATAAAACGGAAAGGGATTAAAAATACAATCAAGTTTGTAAAAAATATATTTATTCATTCACAAAAATAAGAACTTCACGAATTATGTATGTATATATATATATATATATATATATATATATATATATATATATATATATATATATATATATATATATATATATATATATATATATATATATATATATATATATATATATATATATATATATATATATATATATATGTATGTATGTATGAAACACACATTTATAAAAGGATGCATATACTGTACGATGGACTGCACACACATATTTTTACAAATAAAATATGAAAAATTGCTACAGAAGCATATGTATAGATTGTTACAATGACTGTATATGTTCTGAAATAAAACGGTTAATTAAGAAACCAAATCTTAGTTATTTCCAAGATATCTCATTTTCCCATTATGTACACCCATAAAAATACAAGCACACGCAAGCACACACACACACACACACACACACACACACACACACACACACACACACACACACACACACACACACACACACACACACACACACACACACAGAGCGTTTGACACTGTTCCACATGGGAGACTTATTAGGAAGCTGCACTCAATGGCTAGAATAGGTGGAAATGTTTTGGAATGGATAAAAACTTACTTAGAAGGAAGGGAACAGAGGGTTAGAGTAAGACACTCAGTGTCTGAATGGAGAAGAGTTAGTAGTGGAGTTCCACAGGGTTCAGTTTTAGGGCCACTTTTGTTCCTTGTATATGTAAATGACCTACCAGAGTCTGTAAATTCATTCATGAATATGTTTGCAGATGATGCAAAGATTGTGAAGAAAGTAAAAAACGAGAACAATGGTAGAGAACTTCAGGAGGATCTAAATAATCTGCACGAGTGGTCAGAAAAGTGGCTAATGAAATTCAATACCTCAAAATGTAAGGTAATGAGAATGGGTACAAGTGCAAGAAGGCCCAAGCTTGACTACTCGGTGGCTGGAGTACAACTTCAAGAGACGGAAAATGAGAGAGATCTAGGAGTAAACATACTGGCAGATTTGTCTCCAGAAATACATATAAATGGCGTAGTAAGGGCAGCATATGCATTCTTATCAAATGTAAGGGTAGCCTTCAGGCACATGGACAAGGAAATGTTCAGAAATATTTATGTAACCTATGTGAGGCCAAAACTCGAATATGCAGCCCCCTTTTGGAATCCTCACTTGAAAAAGCACATAGCTAAGCTTGAAAAAGTTCAAAGACATGCCACGAAACTGGTGCCAGAAATACGCAATCTCGGTTATGATGAGAGGCTGAGGGAATTAGACTTGCCATCACTCGAAGCTAGAAGAGTAAGGGGGGATATGGTGACAGTCTTTAAATTCCTTCATGGTTATGATAGAGTGGATAGGGATCGATATTTCGATATGGCTGGCTCTAGAACTAGAGGTCATAGTTTGAAGCTTGGTAAGAAAACTTCTTTGCAGGATGTAAGGAAATACTTTTTCAGTGTAAGAGTAGTTGATAATTGGAATTCGCTAAGCGAGGAGGTAGTTAATGCTATCTAAATCCATAGTTTTAAGGACAGGTACGATAAGTATCACTAAGTCTAAAATGGAAGCGATCAGGAGACGGGAAGATACGAGCTTTGGGCTCTTTCCCGTAAACACAATTAGGTAATCACAATTAGGTAATCACACACACACACACACACACACACACACACACACACACACACACACACACACACACACACACACACATAAAAAGTATTAGTATATAGCCACAGATTTTTTCTTCACACTGCTATAGAGAAAATATCTATTATCAAATGCAGTTACTTGAAACAGGGAAGAATAATTACCTATGACGCAGTTAAAATCTGGGTCCAATTCTGTCCATCCGTCTTCTTGATATGTGAGGAATGTTGAGGAGTCGGCAGTAGGGGTACCATCCCCTTTGACGCTGTGGTAGCCTTCTGAACATGTATATTCCAATTCTGACCCCATTGGAAAGGGTGGTACTGCGCCAATAAGATACCCACCCACAAAATCAGCCGCCGGAAGGACTGGAGGAATGAATGTTCCTAGGGGCAATTCAAGTCAAAGTTGGAGCATTAAGGAATGAGGTAAAACGAATTCCAACCCAATTGTTAAGGGCGGTTTACACGGTCAAACGGTTCGTCAAACGCGGTTCGACAGACAAGTGTTTGAAGTGATGTTCGAACGTGTGAACGAGATATTTGGTTGTCGAACACGTTTGTCGAACGTGTTCGACAACCAAATACCCCGTTCACACGTTCGAACATCACTTCAGACACTTGTCTGTCGAACCGCGTTCGACGAACCGTTTGACCGAGTAAACAGCCCTTTAGACAATGCTTACATAATGTCAAGTGTTATTACCATTCCATCAGCGATGGCGCTATGGATAGGGGGATAGTGATATTAAGAAAATTTTCAAAAAGATCCTACAGAAAATGCCTGAAAATACAAATGCAGGCCTTTCACTTGAATTGTTTTCTTGTCTTTTATATATGTTCATAAACTCTCTGACCCAACTTCTTGAAGAGTTTAAACCTAGGATACCATACTGTTAGTTAGCTAGACACACACAAATGGATTTCATAGACGCATCTGACGCGGTTCTGTGTATGGCTAGGATCCCTTGCGGGATCCTAGCCATACACAGAACCGCTTCAGATGCGTTTATGAAATCCATTTGTGTGGGTCTAGCTAACTAACAATAGGGTATCCTAGGTTTACACTGCTAATGAAATTGGGCCTTTTTCTCACCCACTTGGATTCTTTGGCAGTTAATTCTCATAGTGTATCTCTAAGATTAATTAACAGAGTGTGAAGAGGCTGATGATGAACTAAATCAAATGTCATCACTCTAAGTCATAAAAAAAAAAAAACAGATGCACTATGTTTTATAGTTGCTTTCAAGAGCAGTATATCTTATCTGTTGAATTTGATTTTAAAAGTCGGATCTTCTGAAGAACTGAGATCTGCCTTTTGTCAACAGTGAAGAATGGTTAGGTTAGGTTATAGAATTTGGACTTTTTTTTATCTCAAATTCTAACCTAACTTAACCTACCCTATCCTTACCTTTTTTTTGCTGTTGATAAAAGGCAGGTCCCGGTTCTTCAGGAGCTCCTACAAATCTAGTCAATCGGGTAGCAAGCCATCTCAAATCGGTGCTGGACTCTAGGCCCGCATCATTGGAGAGGGATGGCATGGCAGAAAAGATGTACTCACCTTCTAAGCATACGAAGGATGGGTCTAAGGAAGTCCAGCCATCGGGAGTAAAGGGAATCAGAGTCACTGTTTCCCCGTCTGTAGACATGGTGCCTTCGGGACATGTATAATTGACAGTTGAACTCACGAAATAGGGAGGTGCTGGGCCGGCCACAGTCCCTAGGAGTCCTTCCGTTACATTTATAACTGGCAAGGTGTAGCTCACTATGGAAAAAGTTTGATAAGAATATAGCTAATATAATACTGACAATATATATAATTGCTCTCCTAAAATTCAGTGCTATTCAAGCTGGGTGGACGGTCGACCTTAGGGTGGACAATATTAAGCTGTTAAGCTGTGGGGTGGACTGTCTTTTTTTTTTTCTCCTGCCGTAGGCTTTAGAATAAGATATGTAAGATCAGGAATGTAAGGTATTACAGAAGTTGAAAGATGAGGGTGGTCAGATTTTTTAAAGATTTACCCTAGGGTGGACGACACTGAAAAAGTTTGAAGAGCACTGTGGACCTAATTGTAAATTAGTAGAGATTATGTAAAACAATGCAATGACACTTTCAAAGACATGTAAAATATGTGCAAGTCCATATGTTTTATTTATTTTTTTATTTTTTTAATTTCGATTGGATATCCATTTCTTACTTATTTTGCAAAGATTCATAGATATTAACACTATTTACCCGTTATCTGCTTTACACCTACAGGCTGCAACATTTTTTCTTGCTCTTTAAGTGAATTATAAACTAATCTATCCTGATAACTTATATAAATAAGGATGAGAGAATAAGATTTAGCTGATGTATAATATGGGCCTACAAAAATATTTTCAATATTTCTCTCCACCAAGCAGTGTTTAATAAAAAATTTCAGTTTCACAAAATGCCTCCATTTAAGAAAATTAACCAAAGAAGAATTATATCTTATCTGCAAAAAATTATCTTCCGATTCTAGTTTTCATTTACGTCGTTGGAAAGAATCCTACAGAAGCATTTAGTACGTAAGTTTGTGCACAGGTTTCTGAGGACTAATTGAAAGCTTATATTACTTACCAAAATTTGCCTAAACTCCTTTCTGAGGAAAGTCATCGTAGTAGTTTCTGATTATTTTCAAATACTAAGTTATAAATACGTGTTAATACTTCAGTCATGATAAGGTAAAAATCTATCCTTCTCTCACTCTATATGGATTCGGTTTTACGTCACGAATTCCCTTTTCTACTAAGGGCTAGGACGGTTGCCTTCTTGCAAAGGACTTGTTTTGGTAGATTTAATCGTTACCCTGAGTGTATGCCCTTACTAACCTCAGTCCGTGACGGGGCGCGAACCCTCGACCTGCCGCCTCAGAGTCGCAGACGCTACCATTTTGCCACGGAGACTACCCTTCTCTCACTCTATAATACCTCTAAAAAGGGTGAGTATGAATGTATGTATGTGTTTATGTATGTATATATATATATATATATATATATATATATATATATATATATATATATATATATATATATATATATATATATATATATATATATATATATATCTTACCATTATAGCACACGAATTCTGGATCAATTGATGACCATCCAGAAACATTGAAGGTGATTTGAGTGCTGTTGGTACCATTAGGAGAAAGTTTATCACCATCACATACGTAGGTAAGGTTACCTCCTCCTAGATACGGTGGTGATTCCAGTATGGATGCTGCAATGCTTGCAGGTGATGGCGATGATGGGGGATCAAGGACCCCTATAATAAAAAGACATAGGCTTAGCTAGCATTTCTCAGTTTTAGAATTTAAATGTTTTAACAGCTTGCACTTACATAATCGGTTAGTATGGGTATCGTTTTAAAAATAAAACTTAATAACTATGCAACTCCTAGGAGCATAATTATGAAGAAAGAAAAAAATGTTTTATTTTATTCCCATAACTATAGGCCTACACACCACTGTCTGGTAGATATGTAAGTGCTAAGGTTTTTCAGAGATAACACTCAAATAATTCATTAGATACGGTGCTCATCATCTCTTATGAGAATAAATTAGCTGTCTTCTTCTTCTTCTTTTCAGCTTTAACCCATTTTTATATGGGGTCGCCGTTCTGAATGAGTCGTCCCCATCTATTTCTGTTCTGTGCTTCCTTTTCATCAATACCCTTCCTTTGCAAGTCTTCCCCTATACAATCACACCATCTTTTTTCAAGGTCTTCCTCTCCTCCTTCTACCCTGAACTTCCATTTCCATCGTATGTCTTTTAACATGATGTTTGTTCCGTCATAACAGGTGTCCATACCATCTAAGCCTTCCCTCCTGTATTTTCTTTGATAATTCAACTACCTTTGTCGATTCTCTTTTATACCCATTCCTAATTCTATCCTTCCTTGTTACTCCAGACATCCACCTCAACATTTTCATCTCCGCTACATCCATCTCCTTCTCCTCTGTTTTATGAGAATAAATTAGCTGTAAGGACAATTAAAAGGCTAGGTAATTGTTCTAGTTCTCAACAATAACATCATCTGTTTTTGACGTGGAGATACTGTTAGCTATATTATCCCATAACTTGCACACACACACACACACACACACACACACACACACACACACACACACACACACACACACACACACACACACACACACACACACACACACACACACACACACACACACACACACACACACACACACACACACACACACACATATCTCTCTTCACTTGGAATCCTTCAACTTTTTGTCAGTGAGGCAACATGGCTTCAGAGAAGGAAGATCAACAGTAACAAACTTATTAGAATTTTATGATGAGGTAAGCCAAATCTTACAGGAAAGAGAGGGCTGGGCAGATTGCATATTCCTAGACTTCCAGAAAGCGTTTGACACTGTTCCACATGGGAGACTTATTAGGAAGCTGCAATCAATGGCTAGAATAGGTGGAAATGTCTTGGAATGGATAAAAACTTACTTAGAAGGAAGGGAACAGAGGGTTAGAGTAAGACACTCAGTGTCTGAATGGAGAAGAGTTAGTAGTGGAGTTCCACAGGGTTCAGTTTTAGGGCCACTTTTGTTCCTTGTATATGTAAATGACCTACCAGAGTCTGTAAATTCATTCATGAATATGTTTGCAGATGATGCAAAGATTGTGAAGAAAGTAAAAAACGAGAACAATGGTAGAGAACTTCAGGAGGATCTAAATAATCTGCATGAGTGGTCAGAAAAGTGGCTAATGAAATTCAATACCTCAAAATGTAAGGTAATGAGAATGGGTACAAGTGCAAGAAGGCCCAAGCTTGACTACTCGGTGGCTGGAGTACAACTTCAGGAGACAGAAAATGAGAGAGATCTAGGAGTAAACATACTGGCAGATTTGTCTCCAGAAATACATATAAATGGCGTAGTAAGGGCAGCATATGCATTCTTATCAAATGTAAGGGTAGCCTTCAGGCACATGGACAAGGAAATGTTCAGAAATATTTATGTAACCTATGTGAGGCCCAAACTCGAATATGCAGCCCCCTTTTGGAATCCGCACTTGAAAAAGCACATAGCTAAGCTTGAAAAAGTTCAAAGACATGCCACGAAACTGGTGCCAGAAATACGCAATCTCGGTTATGATGAGAGGCTGAGGGAATTAGACTTGCCATCACTTGAAGCTAGAAGAGTAAGGGGGGATATGGTGACAGTCTTTAAATTCCTTCATGGTTATGATAGAGTGGATAGGGATCGATATTTCGATATGGCTGGCTCTAGAACTAGAGGTCATAGTTTGAAGCTTCGGAAGAAAACTTGTTTGCAGGATGTAAGGAAATACTTTTTCAGTGTAAGAGTAGTTGATGATTGGAATTCGCTAAGCGAGGAGGTAGTTAATGCTACCTCAGTCCATAGTTTTAAGGACAGGTATGATAAGTATCACTAAGTCTAAAAATGGAACCGATCAGGAGACGGGAAGATACGAGCTTTGGGCTCTTTCCCGTAAACACAATTAGGTAATCACAATTAGGTAATCACACACACACACACACATACCATAGGCCTAAGTCTTATTTGGTCAACCGGTAAAAATGACATCATGTAATAAACCGAAGTCATTACCTCATTAATTCTGCACCTGTATCTATACCAATCAACCTTCTTTATTAGATATAAAATACAGATAGATATTTAGTGCGATATCTTGGCCCGATTTCTTAAACAGTGTAAACCTAGGATACCATATTGTTAGTTAGCTAGACACACACAAATGGATTTCATAAACGCATCTGACGCGGTTCTGTATATGGTTAGGATCCCGTACGGGATCCTAACCATACACAGAACCGCGTCAGATGCGTTTATGAAATCCATTTGTGTGTGTCTAGCTAAGTAACAAAATGGTATCCTAGGTTTACACTGCTTAAGAAATCGGGCCATCATCTTGAAAATTAAAAGAGATTTTCTTAAATTAAACAGACAGGCATTCCTTACAGATAAAAGAATTTACTACTAAAACAAACAAAAAATAAGTTTGTGGGAGGAGAATATGCAGAAGGGATTCAGAGTCACCTCATCTACCCCCATTTAGTAGGATTTTACAGCAAGCAGGGCAACACGGAGATTGTATCCTTATTTTTCACCCCCAGGAGAAGGGAAGATATTGCAGAAGAGAGAAAGAGGGAGAGTAGACTATGGAAGGAAATACACACACACACACACACACACACACACACACACACACACACACACACACACACACACACACACACACACACACACACACACGAGAATTTACAATGATTAATTATAAAGGAATTTATGCTTTATTTTTGAGATATCAACAAATTAAAATTTTAAACTAAGAGAAATAAATTGCTAAGACCCACTTGGAAAATATCCAAACTGACAACTTTAACAAATATTTAGGCCTTTGTTTGAAACCGTCTTTGCTACGAGGAATCAGTGAGGGTGTCTATAAAAACAGAATTCCTAAACAAGAGACAAGAATAACTTGAAACCCACACATTAGACAGGGTTTTCCTGGAATTCATGACTCACCTGGAATACAACTCAATTCCCCAGGCTCAGTGGCTGTCCAATTCCTAGATTCTTCGCAACTTATATTCCTGCTCAAGTTCAGAGTACTCAGTAAGTAATTTGGTTCACATGAATACTCGACCTATTGATAGTTGAATAAATGATGCAATTACTTATTATCGAAATTATAAACTAAATTTATTGAGGTCTTCTGTTAATGTAATTATGGTGAAGCATGCATGTATGCTCCACTTATGGGTAGTTTAACAGATATGCATTAACTCGATTTCAGGTATAAACTGTACAGCATATTGGTTCTCTGTTTAATGTATATGTGATGAAATAAACATGTATATGAGAAATATAAATTAAATGATGTAGTGAGGCGTTCTGTTCATGTAATTGTGATGAAATATATATGTCTATGCCACTTATGGGTAAGATAAAAATAGTACACAGTAACTTGGCATCAAAATCGTAAACTAAATTATTTGCTACGATTTTGTTAAAGTAAATATGGTGAAGTATATGTGTGTATTCCACCTATGGGCAGTTTAGAAAAAGCAATTACATGTTATCAGATTAATAAATTAAGGATCAAGATTTCTGTTCATGTAATTGATATGAATTATGCATTCCACTATGGTTTATTAAAAAAATGAAGCAGTAGTTATATATCAGAATTATAAACAAATATTGACTTTAAGTATATCTTTGACCTTTAATGTCTTGAAGCATTTATCTATCTATATAAACATGAACCATTTTTACCCTCACAAGGGGAGTTGCTGAGTCAAGACAAAATAATCCGACTCTTCGGGAAAAGAGAAAATACAGGGGAGGGGATCCTCAGTTTCCTTGCGCCACCCCATTCAGTCGACTCTTACGACATGCAGGGGAACACAGAGGAAGTATTCTAACCCCCTCCCTCAGTGGGACACATAAAGAATACAAAATCCATAGTACTGTTTTCTTACCGCAAAGCCAACTTCCCGGTTGATGCCATCCCAGTTATATTTCAAGGGTAGGCTGGCATTGGGTGGGTCATCTAGGCACACTGTGAGAGAATGAAAGGATGATTATGGTTAAATTGCCTAAAACTCAGTGTTCTAAATGGTTATACACTCTTTATTAAATTTATACCTTACAAAGACGTAAGGACTATATTTTGCTTTAGAGTATGCTTTTTTTTTCTTATATAACTTTGACCTGATTGGTCTTTTAAACAGAATGATTTAGCTTTGCTAATTTAATGTCCTTTTTTATTTATAAGTATGTCTCCTCAATGTTTCTTAACCTATTTTTATAGCTCAATTGATTACTGTCTCGTTGTGTAATTCAGCATATTACAGCATACAAGAATCCCGACAAAAACTATCGCCT
>JAXCGZ010015450.1:7500-17500 GCA_037179515.1 Halocaridina rubra | reverse complement strand
ACATTGCCAACAGCCACTCGTGCTGCAAAGTTTTGTAACTTTTGTATTCTTTGTAATTGAGTCTTATTTGTACATCCCCAAACTTTGAGACAGTAATTAATTAAACTCATAGCTAAGGACTGGACAATTATTATACGAGTTGATGTTTCAAATGAGTCTTTTACCCTATTTAGATATATTAGAGTACCCATTACTTTTTTATAAATTTCATCTATATGCATTTCAAAATTCATGTAACGGTCAAAATAGACACCTAGGTTCTTTACCGAGTTCATTGGCTTAATGATATTACCGTTAAAATTTATATGAAGATTGTCATCAACTTCTGATAATAATTGTCTGGATCCGATAAGAATAGATTGGGTTTTAGTTTCATTAAGTAACAGACCATTTTTTAGAAAGTAACGTTTAGCCATATACAAAATTTCTTCTGCTCTACGAATAATATTTTCTAAATCATTAATTTCTCCTTCAATTAAGATTTGAGTATCGTCAGCATATTGAATGACATAACAGTTAGGTAAATATTTTACTAGATCGTTTACATATATTAGAAAAAGTATAGGTCCTAGGATCGATCCCTGAGGGACCCCAAACAATACCTTCTTGCGACTTGAGACTACATCTTTTATTCTGACTGACTGGTAGCGGTTTTTTAAATAGTTTTCGAACCAGCTTGGGTCAATGTTCATTTTTTTGCATTTTTCTAATAGAATGGTATGGTGTACACTATCAAAAGCTTTAGAAAGATCGAGTAGTAGTAGCAATGATATTTTCTTATTATCTATATTTTTGTATATTTCATCTGATATTTTCAATAAGGCAGTTTCAGTTGATAATTTTGGCCTGAAACCGTGTTGACTTTTTGCAATAAGTTTATTTTTTTCAAGAAACTCACTTAACTGATTTTCAACAATCTTTTCAAGTATCTTTGATAAAATTGGTAGTAAAGAGATTGGTCTATAGTTAGAGACGTCGTCAGGATTTCCATTTTTAAAACCAGGAATTACATGGGGATTTTTCCATAAATCTGGGTAGATATTGGTAACTATGGAAGTATTGATTATTACCGTCAGATAATAAGCTATTACAAATAATGAATCTCTAATAAAACGAAAACAAATTCCATCTGATCCATATGCATTAGAGTCTTTCAGATTTTTTATTACTAAGATTACTGTATTACAATCTACTGTAGTAGGGTTAAAGACATCATTACTTCTATTGAATGCACTATGTTCTTGAACATTATTATTATTATTACTACCATCATCACTATTATCATTACCATTACTACCACCATCATTATTATTTACACCATTATCAACATTTCTATTATTATTACTACTACCATCATCATTATTATTACCACCATTACTATTATTGATTTCATTTAATATTTCTCTTTTTGTTTTTTCAAAGGTTATTTTCCCCACTTCAGCGAAAAAATTATTGAACTCTTCTGCTTTAGCACTTACATCTACCTCATCGGGTATAATTGATATGTTACTACTTTTATTACAGTTATTGGAAAGCATGGTTTTAGCAATTTTCCATGTATCAGAGATATTGCCTTTAGCATTTTGAAATTCATTTTTGTAATACTGTTTCTTACTGTTACTTAATAATGATTTTACTTGTTTCTTATGCTCTGTAAACTTTTCTCTTAAAGGGATATTATCTCTTTGTAGTTTTACTTCATTTTGTAGTTTGTCTCTTTCTTTCATAATGTTTTTTATGTCATCTGTTATCCAAGGAGCGGGGGGACGAAATATTTCTCTTGTCACGAGTGGTGCACATCGATCTATACATGATGATAAGACACTGGTTAAAATATTTACTTGTGTATTAATATTATCGGTATATAGAATTTCATTTAATTTATGTACTTCATTCATAAGTAAACTACAAAGTAATTCTTGTGAATAATTTCTTAAGCATCTGAATGTTTTAAAGATTGGTTGTCTCTTTGGTTTGCGAATATTTAGGGACGTTACAATTTCCTCGTGGTCTGCTATAGGGCTTGGCATTACGTCACACTTAGTTATCATATGTTTGGAGTTTGTTATTACTAGATCGATTTGGGAAACTGAAGTGGGAGTGATTCTAGTTGGTTTATTTATAATCTGTTCTAGATTTAAATTCTTAATAAGTCTACTCATTTTATTTTCTCTTTTTAGTTGATCATCATTAAAATCGCCATATATAAAAACTGGTTTGTTTTTTAAAATTATCTCCTTAAAAACGTCCAAAATATAGCTAAAAGAGGTTACCGGGGCTTTGGGGTGGCGGTACACGCAGCCTATGATAATAGAAGGAAACTTTTTATGTTGGACAGAGATCCATTTATCTTCCACTCCTTCGTGCTTCTCAGTTTCAAGATTTAGTTCAGTGGCCTTCAAATAATTTTTAACATATAAACATACACCTCCACCTCTACCACTGTCATAGCGATAAATATTATATGAAGGAATATTAATAAATGCATTATTAATTGACGGATACAGCCATGATTCGCTAATGCAAAGAACATCAATATTTTCTTGTACAAGCATATGTTCAATTTCTAGTATATGGGATAACAGGGATTGTGCATTTATATGTACGACAGATAATCTATCATTATATTTACAAGTAACTTTCACATCGGCAGCAGTAACAGCAACAGCAGGAGACGAGGTATTACCATGTTTCATTGGGGTGGTATCCATAGTCATAGTTGTAGTTTCGACTGTGTGATTCTGCTGGGAATTCATCATTGTAGTGTGTTCTGGGGTTAGCCCATTGATCCTGGTGTCTGTACCTGCCGTTGGATGTGTAACGCTGGTTTGAGTACGTGCCGTGGTATGATCGGGCCTTCCCAAAGTTTGTATGCCTAGGTGAGTGTCTAGGGTTGTAGTAGCCTATTTGAATACTCAGGCTGCTTTCACACCAAAATGGCATGTTGCACGTTCATGCCACGTGGCACGCCAGTTGAAAACGAACATCCGAAAATATATGAAGCCTTTCACACAGAAGTGGCGTAACAGGTTCCATGTGCCACTAGTATGTGAAAGCTTTCATATATTTCCGGGTGTTCGTTTTCAACTGGCGTGCTACGTGGCATGCCACTGCGACGTGCCACTTTGGTGTGAAGGCGGCCTTATAGCTATGTACTTACCATTGGCAGGTCTACAGTCAGAAAGAGGTGGATCTGCATACCAGTTTCCCAACTGACCGATGCAAGTAAGACTCTTACTGGGAAGAGTGATGTCCCCCTCAAAGAAATGCCCCAAGTAGCACCTGTCAGATGTTCATTGCAAACATCATAGATTTAAAACAGTGAAGAGAAATATAACAATACCTTATTTCAAAATGACAAAAGTTCATTATTTCAAATAAGAAACATATAACATGTTAATTTCATGATATACCAAATTAATGTACACAATACATTTTTTTCTTAATACTATGGGCTGTTGACCTTATGTAGCTCTCGGCTCCATATTGTCTAAATGAAGTGATTATGAACCATCTGACGAAGTCTCAGCATGACAGAGGGAAACACTGGTAATAATGGCATCGTTTATTGCTAAAGTAATGTATTAGAGTAAGTGTACAAGGTAGCCATTCTTTATTCATTCATTCATTTACCTTGTCTGTTTCCCCAAATTTGGGGGGTAGCCGACATAAAAAAAAAAGAAACAATAAGGGGATTACTTTGCTCTATGGGTAATGACGAGGGAGCTAGCGACCGTGCAGATGGCACTGCTGGAGTGCCACAACCCATCCTTCTGGCTCTTCCACAACCTGTGTCGCTTCATAATGCCAACTCCCTTACTGCCTCTACCACAGGGCTACCTCTGTACGATGCAGCCCCGTGTACAAGGTAGCCATTCTTAGCTCACTGAAATACTTTAGAGGGGAGTCATGAAATCTATAGTACAGTGAACTTACTCGTATGCAACTTCTGAATCAAAGTCCATGGTGAAATTGTTGTCTAAACGGGTCATGTTTTCCATTGGAGAAGGTGGTGGCTCCCAGCAACCTATGGAACAAAAAGTAATGATAACATTGTTATTATCAGCACGGATATGTAAACACATTACAAATGAATTAATGATAAACAATAAAGGCAAAAACAATAAGTGAAGCAGTAAATGATAATAATAATAATAATAATAATAATAATAATAATAATAATAATAATAATAATTATAATAATAATAATAATGATAATAATAATAATAATAATGATAATGATAATAATAATAATAATAATGATGATAATGATAATGATAATAATAATAATAATAATAATAATAATAATAATAGCAATAATAATAGCAATAATAATAATAATAATAATAATAATAATAATAATAATAATAATAATAAGTATGATAGTAATAATAATGATTATATTAATAATAATAATAATAATAATAATAATAATAATAATAATAATAATAATAATAATAAAAATAATAATAATAATAATAATAATAATAATAATAAAATTAATAATAATAATGATAATAATAATAATAATAATAATAATAATAATAATAATAATAATAATAATAACAGTAATAATAATAATAATACTAATAATAATAATAATAATAATAATAATAATAATAATAATAATAATAATAATAATAATAATAATAATTAATAATAATAATTCTTGTCTATGCTTAGCACCATGCACCTGAATTAACTATTTTGTGTCTATGTTACTCCAGATAACTCACAATTCTGAAACTTTTCTTTTCATATTATATAAGCTAAAAGTAGTCACTGTGGCTCAAGCGGTAACGTCCGCGACTTTGAGGCGCCAGGTCGAGGGTTCGCACCCAGTCACGGTCTGAGGTTAGCAAGGGCATGTACTCAGGGTAAGGATTACATCTGCCAAAACAAGTCCTTCGCAAGAAGGCAACCGTCCTAGCCCTTGGTAGAAAACGGAATCCGTGACGTAAAGCCGGAACAGTTAACCTAACACCTAGAAGGAAATCTCACAAGGTAGTCAATACTGACCTGATCTTGCTAAATACTGACACACAGTACAATCTGCATTGCTACTGATTCTCGACGGTGTCATTGTTGTTGATGTGAAATTTACTATCCTCCAGTTTTCCGAGTCATCACTGGTGTTTGCCATCCCTGTGATGTTACTGTCTGGGGCATACAGTCCTCCTCCTGTCCAGCTGCCGTTCCTGTAAAAATAATGGATGATTCGGTCATTGGTGCACGTTAACTGCTGACTCCAAAGACTGAACAGGACAAAAATTTTAATTTTAGGAAAAAAATTAACTCAGATAGATATTAATTTATAAAAGATTTTTTCTTTATGCTCTGAAAAACATTCAGCACAAGGTTTTGATAATCGCTGTTTAAAAGTATTAGTCTCAACCCAGAACTATAACTACATTACTCTTTAAAAAAAAAAAAAAAAAAAAAAAAACTTGTGAGCCCAAAAGTCTTTTCATTATGGATGCTGCTGTGCGAGCATAAAGCTTCAGATATATATCTTCCTTCTTGAACGCATATGCGAATAAACACGTGGAGAGATGGTAAAATGGCCCAGGAAAAGATGCAAAGGAAACCTTATCATTATGCGAATATTTCTTTAACTTACACATCATTCAGTCCAATGGCTAATTGTGTCGTCGGACCCTGAGCAGTACCGTACTGAAATAAACAAAAATGTCATCAAAAAGCTGCAAAAGCAATGCTGACTGATATACTATGTAATAAAAAAAATAGATCAATATCTTTGATATAAATAGTTTTATACCAGACAACTGTGAGGTTAGCAAATACTCTCCCAGTACCTTGCACTTACATTGGGAAGGAGAGTTCTAACAAACTCCAGTTCTTCTATGGACTGGGGATAGAAGAGGGCAGAACCTTCGTCGTTACACTTCGAAAGATATTTTCTGAAGTCATAGGAACTGTCACAAAATAATTTGTAACAAAGCCCTTGAAACTCTTCGTATCCCGATGGATATATTGCTGAAAGAAAACACCAATTATGATTCAATGGCAAAAAATAATGTTTTCCGGAAGTATTCTACAGTACAATAAAGCTTAAATTAGGACATATTGCTGAAAGAAAACACCAATATGATTCCATGGCAAAAATAATGTCTTCTTTTTTAAGTATTCTACTTTATTATTAAGCTTAAATTGAGACATATTGCTGAAAGAAAACACCAGTATTATTCCATGGCAAAAAATAATGTCTTCTTTTTTAAGTATTCTACTTTATTATAAAGCTTAAATTAGGACATATTGCTGGACGAAAACACCAAAATGATTCAATGGCAAAAAATAATGTTTTTTTTTGGAAGTATTCTACAGTACAATAAAGCTTAAATTAGGACGTATTGCTGAAAGAAAACACCGAGATGATTCAATGGCAAAAATTTATTTTATTAAGTAGTCTACAGTACAATAAAGCTTAAATTAGGACATATTGCTGAAAGAATACACCAAAATGATTTAATGAAAAAAATAATATTTTTTTCGAAGTATTCTACAGTACGATAAAGCTTAATTTAGGACATATTGCTAAATGAAAAGACCGAGATGATTCAATGGCAAAAACTATTTTTTTTAAGTATTCTACTTTACAATAAAGCTTAAATTAGGACATATTGCCGGAAGAAAACACCGAGATGATTCAATGGCAAAAAATAATGTTTTTTTTTTTGGAAGTATTTTACAGTGCAATAAAGCTTAAATTGGGATATATTGCTGAAAGAAAACACCATGATGACTTAATGACAAAAAAAGATGTTTTCTTTTTTGGAAGTATTCTACAGTACAATAAAGATTAAATTAGGACATATTGCCGAAAGAAAAGACCGCGAGTCATAAACAGTACAATTAACTTCACGTGCGAATCTGACCTCATGAGAGAAATGAGCACAGTCAATTCATCAGGGTCATTCCAGTGCATTGAGGGAGCAGAGTAGAGGCACTGAGGACATGAGGAGGAACTATCAGAAAGGAGATTACATCAAAATGAATGAGCTTTTTGCAGTTATTGACTGGAGAACCTTATTTTACAACAAATCTGTACAAGAAATGTATGACATCTTTTGTGAGAAATATGGGAAGATAGTAGATTGCTGCATACCTGTCACCAAAGTAGGTGTAATTCATGTCAGAGAGAAATGGTTCGATAATGGGTGTAAAAGAGCTAAGGAGTGGAGAGACAAATGCTGGAAAAGGTATAGGAGGAGAAAAAACATAAATGCCTGGCAAACCTACAAAAGAGCAAGAAATGACTACCTAAGTAAAAGGAGAGAGGCAGAGAGTGACTATGAGAGGGACATCACCAGGGAGGCTAAGGAAAATCCCAAGCTTTTCCACAGCTTTATCAGAGGAAAACTGAAGGTAAAAGAACAGGTTTTAAGGCTAAAGAGAGCGGATGGAAGCATCACTGAGACGGATGAAGAGATCTGCAAAGAATTGAACAAGGAGTTTCAGTCAGTATTTACAGTAGAAAATACCCCACCCCCTCAGATTGCAGTGATAGAAGCTCAAGGGCCGGTATTAGAGAACATCAACCTTACAGCCACAGAGGTATGCAAAGCGCTGATGGATTTAGATGTTCATAAAGCTACAGGTCCCGATGACATATCCCCTCATGTGCTTAAAAAATGCGCAAACACAATATCAGTGGCACTAAGTATCATATTTAAGGAGTCACTGGAGTCGGGGGAGATTCCAAGATGCTGGAAACAAGCAAATGTGATACCTATCTTCAAAAAGGGAAGGAGGGATACGGCTCTGAACTATAGACCAGTTTCCTTGACCAGCATAGTTTGCAAAGTTATGGAGAAACTACTAAGGAAACATATCTCTCTTCACTTGGAATCCTTCAACTTTTTGTCAGTGAGGCAACATGGCTTCAGAGAAGGTAGATCAACAGTAACAAACTTATTAGAATTTTATGATGGTTCCGGTTTCCGGTTTTACGTCACGGACTCCCTTATCAACCAAGGGCTAGGACGGTTGCCTTCTTGCGAAGGACTTGTTTTGGCAGATGTAATCCTTATGCTGAGTGCATGCCTTTGCTAACTTCAGACCGTGACGGGGCGCGAACCCTCAACCTGACTCCTCAGAGGCGGAGACGCTACCGACTGAGCCACGGCGACTACTATTAGAAGTTTATGATGAGGTAAGCCAAATCTTACAGGAAAGAGAGGGCTGGGCAGATTGCATATTCTGCTCCTCTGTCATTGTCGAAGGTATCCACAGCTATGGTGCAGCAGAAGTGGATCCATCAAGATTTTGGAGCGGGTGTGAGAGAACTCAGAAGAGAGCTGATGTTGTTCTGGAACTGTTTCTACCTGAATTATCCTCTACATGCATAGAATATCAATCAAGAACTCTCCAATAGATTTTTTTATGAGTGTGAGACCTGGACAGGCAAAAACTGCCTTCACTAATAAAGGCCCAGGCACGAGAAAATACCAAGACAAAGGAAAAAAAAAAAGGTTAAGGTCAAGGCAGAGATGAGGTAATGTCACACGAAGAAAATGACAGACAGAAAAAACAGTCAAATGCTATTCCTCTTAATATTTTTGCCTATCATTTTGTGGTTCCCTTTCCACGCTTTTCCCCTGATTTTCATCAATTCTTCTCTCATAACAATTATGCCATGACGGGAGTCAGTCTCTCCTTGGCAATCTTGCTTCAATTATATAATTTTATCCATCAGAGATATTTACCTGAAGAACTTACTCACTGAATAGACAGTCAGCTCAAACCACGACGGAGGCAACCCGCCATATTTATCTTTCACAATCGTTGATAACTGCTTACACAAATTATCATATTTTTCAAGTAAATCCATAATATATTTACTTCATGGGCCATCCTATTCTCATTTCTACTCCGTTAGGATTTCTCATCTACCAGTTCACACAACAAAACCTTTGGTATTCAGTATTTGTCCGTCATTTTAAAATGTTAAAACAAACCAGCATATCATTATCATTTTTCCTTGGATGTCATTCTGTTGAAGCAAAACAAACAGACACGCTCACAAAGAATTGTGTAAATGACTAAACTTCACTTCTATAATGACAAACTAGTTATCTACAGTTTCTACTGGTTCTAATCACATATAATAGTGATGTAGAAATCGATTGCTAGTCACGGCGAATGTTTCTTCAAGAAAGGGTTTATAAGCCAAAGTTCATAACAGCAGAAAGACACCATCGAAAAAAGACACAAATCAACATCTCAACTTCCACAAAAACAATGTTTGTGAATGTATTGACAAGATATCACTCAGATAAAGAAAAGCTCCTGTCAACGGAGCAATACAAAATAGAGTAGAAGACCCTTCCTGTTTACATAGCTGGCTGGCTAATTAGGTAGATAGCTAGCTACCCGGTTACATGGTAAGCTAGATAGAGAGCTTCCTGGCTGGCTAGATAACTAAATAGAAAGCCAGCTCGCTGGTTAGCTAGCTATTAAGAGAGGTATCTGGCTGACAAGCTGGATAGAGAGCTAGCTAGCTGGTTTGACATATACAGAGAGCAAGCTGGCTGGCTAGCTAGCTCTCCATCTAGCTAGCTATCTGATTTGGTAGCTAGATAGAAAGCTAGTTGGCTAACTAGCTAGATAGAAAGCTAGTGACAGATAGCTAGCTAAATAGTCAGGTAGCTCGTTCGATAGCTGGCCAGCTAGCCATAGGGCTAGCTGGCTGACTGGCTAGTAAGGTAGAGAGCTGCTAGCCGGCTAGCTAGCTAGCTAGAGAGCTAGCTTGGTAGTAAAGAAGCTAGATAGCTGGCCAGAGCTAATTAGCTAGCCCTCTATCTAGATGACTGGCTAGGTAAACAGATAGAAAACTAGTTGGATGGCTAACTTGATAGGCAGATAGCTAGCTGGCTGACCAGGGAGATAGATAAAGAGCTAGCTAGCTGTCTTGCTAGAGAGATAGCTAGCTAGCTGGTTGGGTAGCTAGCTAGCTAGCTATATAGTAAGCTAAAAAGCT
>JAXCGZ010015449.1:70000-79508 GCA_037179515.1 Halocaridina rubra | reverse complement strand
AGAGTGGAAGAGGTTTACATCAGAGTGGGAGAGGTTTCTATCAGAGAGGGGGAGGTTTCTAACAGAGTGAGAGAGGTTTATAAAAGAGTGGGAGATGTTTATAACAGAGTAAGAGAGGTTTATATCAGTGGGGGAGAGGTTTACATCAGAGTGGGAGGTTAATATCAGAGTGGGAGGGTTACATCGAGTGGGAGACGTTTATATCAGAGTGGAAGAGGTTACATCAGAGTGGGAGAGGTTTCTATCAGAGAGGGGAGGTTTCTAACAGAGTGAGAGAGGTTTATAAAAGAGTGGGAGATGTTTATAACAGAGTAAGGAGGTTTATATCAGTGGGGGAGAGGTTTACATCAGAGTGGGAGGTTAATATCAGAGTGGGAGAGGTTTACATCGAGTGGGAGACGTTATATCAGAGTGGAAGAGGTTTACATCAGAGTGGGAGAGGTTTCTATCAGAGAGGGAGAGGTTTCTAACAGAGTGAGAGAGGTTTATAAAAGAGTGGGAGATGTTTATAACAGAGTAAGAGAGGTTTATATCAGTGGGGGAGAGGTTTACATCAGAGTGGGAGAAGTTAATATCAGAGTGGGAGAGGTGAGCTGCAGTAACATTGGGTATCAAAACAGAGTGGGAGAAATTACAAACAATATCTTTGATTACCGAAGTAAAAGAGGAAGAAATGGAAACACTTTCCTTATTTACGAAGGAGAATCAAGGTCCTCATGACTTCAACTATTCTTTCAGTCTGTCCTTTACCTACTGTGTATCATTCCCTTATTTCTGACTTGTCCTTAATCCTCTACTTTTCTGCATGCCCGGGCCAGATGAGGGCAATTTTCTTGCCTGTCCCGGTGTCACTCTCAACAACAACAAAATGAGAAAAGGGAAATAGGAAAAACAGTTTCGTTGATTTTCAAAACAGTGGGGGAAAGGTCTCCACATAGAAGGAGGGAGGGCTTAAAACCACTCCCTGGTAATAATAATAATAATAATAATAATAATAATAATAATAATAATAATAATAATAATAATAATAATAATAATAATAATAATAATAATAACCCAATTTAAAGATGCTTTGAATGAATCGCAACACCATGAAATATACATGAAATCTTACACATAGACATTCACACATACAAGTGTGAGCGCTTTCGAGTGTATATATTTTATTCATCTTCCGAGGCAAAGACACATCCTTATTCCACATATCCGGGTTTTAAAGGCCTTGAATACTTCCCTATACCAATCATAAGGAAAATATAAATAAATAATTTCATATTTCCGATTATCTCTCTCTCTCTCTCTCTCTCTCTCTCTCTCTCTCTCTCTCTCTCTCTCTCTCTCTCTCTCTCTCTCTCTCTCTCTCTCTCTCTCTCTCTCTCTCCATTTCTTAAATTAATAAGAGATCTGCCTATAGCTAAAATAACCAGGTGGCATTCAAAGAAATTTTAAATTACATATTAGGAGTTAGGAGGAGGTTTATATCAGAATGGAAATCTAATTTTTGAATAAAATATATTTCTTCATGTGAGATGGATAGATAGATAGATAGATAGATAGATAGATAGATAGATAGATAGATAGATAGATAGATAGATAGATAGATAGATTAGATAGATAGATAGATAGATAGATAGATAGATAGATAGATAGATAGATAGATAGATAAATATATAAATAGATAGATAGATAGATAGATAGATAGATAGATAGATAGATAGAGAAAGAGAGAGAATCATATATTTGATAAAAATATAGCTCTTGATTTTCAGTGTGTGTATGAGAGAGAGAGAGAGAGAGAGAGAGAGAGAGAGAGAGAGAGAGAGAGAGAGAGAGAGAGAGAGAGAGAGAGAGAGAGAGAGAGAGAGAGAGAGAGAGAGAGAGAGAGAGAGAGAGAGAGAGAGAGAGAGAGAGAGAGAGAGAGAGAACTTCGCTTTTCTTACTTGTACTACAGAGGAAGTACCATATCAGAAATGCCTGCTATAAATAACATACTTTAATGAAATAATATAACAATTCAGTATTATTTAACTATTCAAGACAAGTTAAATGAATCTGCACATACATACACACATACATACATGCATGCATACATACATGCATACACACACTTACATACATGCATGCATACATACATATAAGTATAAATGTAATATAGTAAAAAAAAATTGGCCAACGTGTCCTGTTGACGCCATATTGCATCCCTTAATCCTTTCTTGCGCTTGTTATTAACATTATCTTATCTTTTAGAATATGCATACATGTACTATCAATAATAGGTCTATAAGTATACTTGCAAGTATGCATAGCATAAAACGAACCCGTGGTAGCTCAGTGGTAGAGAACGCAATTCGGTGAGTGAGGAGTTAGACAAACCCGGGTTTGATCATGCTGTGGGGATCGTTAGGAGTGGCATCCATTTAATTCCCTTGTGTCTCCAACATGTCTGCATCCACCCCAATTCGAACTGGGACTATTCCCGATACATTAAATGGATAACCTATTATTATACTGACAGATATCACGCAGATATCTCCCAATCGATGCAAGATGGAAGCTCTTGCACTGGTTGGCCAATATTATTCTTATTGTCTATCCACTTTCTCATACTTCATAACAAGTTCTACCTTGAAAAAATAAACGCAATATAATTACTCATCATCAAATAGTCTACTTCCTTCGTCGGGATTCGAATCTGGGACCTATAGAACATTTCCATGGCTCAGTGCACTAAGCTGTGGATTTCTGTTCTACGGGTCCCAGCTTCGAATCCCGACAAGGGGAATTAGATCATTTCATGATAAGCTCTACCTTCTCATTTTCATTCTTTTATATATATATATAATATATATATATATATATATATATATATATATATATATATATTCTTGGTTACGCAACCGTGGGTCGATAGATAAAAGGGGGAGGAGGAGAGACACCACAATTAATAGACGCTGGCACCCCAATGGAACCTTTTATCGATTCTACATATGAAGGAGAATTTTTCTTCTTCTTCTTCTTCTTCTTCTTCTTCTTCTTCTTCTTCTTCTTCTTCTTCTTCTTCTTCTTCTTCTTCTTCTCTTCTTCTTTCATGGTGTTATTATCGTTTTCTTTTCCTTCATTTATGGTGTTATTATTTTCCTCCTCCTCCTGTTTATTTTCTTTCATTCTCACTTGCTTTTATATTTAATTCTGTTTAATTTTCTCTTTGGACTACTAATCAGGTGCTGATCCACTTCTCTCCTCTCTCTCTCTCTCTCTCTCTCTCTCTCTCTCTCTCTCTCTCTCTCTCTCTCTCTCTCTCTCTCTCTCTCTCTCTCTCGACTGCCCTCCAATACTGCAAATAATGCAAACCTTACCATTTAGGAAAGTTTTTTCATTATAATAAAAACAGGTACCTAGTCAAGAGAGAGAGAGAGAGAGAGAGAGAGAGAGAGAGAGAGAGAGAGAGAGAGAGAGAGAGGAGAGAGAGAGAGAGGAGAGAGAGAGAGAGAGAGAGAGAGAGAGAGAGAGAGGAGAGAGAGAGAGAGAGATCATATACTCCTCCGCATTTTAAATTATCAATATTATTATTATTATTATTATTATTATTATTACTATTATTATTATTATTATTATTATTATTATTATTATTATTATTATTATTATTATTATTATTATGGTGACGTGGGCCAAAGGGATTTCTCGCACCTACTAGCACAGTTGACTGTGACAGGGGGTCGTGCGGGGGTTGCCATGTGATGAAGCAGTGGAGGGAGCCCAGCTGTGGTTGTCGGGGCTCACAGAAGAAGAATCTTGTCCATCTACTCTGTGGATGCCCAAAGCAGAATGGTGGGGCAAATTGTAGCAACCCTTTATCGTCTAGGAGCTAAGCGGAGTGATCGAGGTAAGTTTTAGTAGTGGTGATATGTATTCTATGGCTCGGCCATCCCACATACAAGGGGATGGTCAAATTGAATATACAAATATTATTATTGTCATCGTTATTATTTTTATTATTATTATTATTATTATTATTATTATTATTATTATTATTATTATTATTATTATGATGATTACTATTATTATTATTATTATGATCATTATATTTATAACGAATCGCTCTGCTTTCAGAAATAAGAATTTAGACCCTTTCATATATCCTCAACAAAACATATTTCAAAAATATTTCTATGAACAATGGCAAATCATGTATATGTGCCCCAGGCAGTGTATAATGCTGCATTTTCAACAACAAAAAAGCATCTCCAGGAATAGACAGAGGGAGGTCTCTAATGATCGTGAAATAAGACGGTTTTCGAAAGGCGATGCCTGATATATATTAGCTCTCAACTTCAAGCTAGTCTTGTATGGGGGGGTGAGATAGGGTCATGGATGGGTGATGAGACATAATGGGGTATGGGGTGTGCGATAAGATCTGCCGGTGTTGGGGGGGGGGGGGTTATAAGGTTGTTTAAGGTGTGCTGTGGATTCTGGGGAGGTCTGGGTGTGGGTGTGATGTTGGGGTAGGCTGGGGATTTTGGGGGGTTTGCTGGGGATTCTTGGGGATATTTTGGGAATGTTTATAAGGGTGTTGGAGGTCTGTAGGAGATATTGGGGATATGTTGGGGATGTTGGACTCTACAGAGGTCTGGAGGTCCGTTGGTGATGTGGGTGTGTGTGTTGGAGATTTAGGATCTCTGCTGAAGGTGTTGGGGGACTTCAAAGAGCCTTGATCGTATGTTGGGGGTTTTGGGGCTTTCCGAGGGTGTTGGGGGTCTGCTGAGGGTGTTGGGGTCTTCTGGGGGGCTACTGGTGATGCGGGAGTCTACTGGAATTATTCGCTGTTAAAGTCTTCTAGAAGTGTTGGGGGAATGCATTGGATGCCGGGGTCTCTTAGAGTGTTGGGGATCTGGTGGGGATGGTGGGGTCTTCTAGAATGTTGGGGAGTCTGCTGTAAGTGCTAAGGATCTACTGTTGATGTTGTGAGTCTTCTAGTGGTGTTGGAGATAACATGTATAAATTTGTGGGCTTCATGAATATGTTGAGGGTTAGCGGGAGTGTTGGGGTTGTGCTGGAGTGTTGGGGGAATATTGGAGGTACTGGGGATCTGTTGGGATGTTGGAGAGGTCTACTGGGATACTATGATTCTGCTGGAGATCTTTGGGGTGTTCTGGAACAGAAGCGATCGGCTAGGGTGTGCTAGAGGTATTTGAATTCTGATAATGAATATTGTGGATATGTCGCTGGGTGTTGGGGATTCTGCTTAAGGTTTTGTGGGTCTGTTAAAGGTTTAGGAAAAGAGATAATTATATGCCAAGGAATCAGTGACTTAATTAATTTATACTAACATTTATAACGGCCGTAATTCACCTAATAAGGCGGATTATGATCCTTGTAGATAGACAGATAGACGGCTAAGTAGATACATAGATAGGTAGATAGATAGACAGGCATATAGATAGATACATAGACAGATAAACAGATAGACAGAGAGATAGCTAGACAGATAGACAGATAGATAGATAGACAGATATAGATAGTATACCAAGGAACCTTGATATATCTCAAAAAAGGAACTGCATTTTAGCAAATAAGAGAATGGAAAATGTATGTATCTCAATAAGTCTGCATTTGAATGAGGGTGGACATAGACGCGTTGGAGCTGGAGGACAAAGGCTGAACGCCCTCCCTAACGTCCCGACGTGACCGCAAACTCAGGTCTGTTACTTCCCGAGTCGAGAGTTCTCACCTACGAGCCGAGGCCGCCAAGCTAGGGTAATAAATGCTATTCAAGGTTCATTTTCCTTTCAACAGCAAGGTACGAAGCGATTACCTTCCTGTGGCTTTCAGTATTGTCATTTTGTACTCGGAGTTTGTAATTACATCTCTCGGTGACGCAATCTCTCTCTCTCTCTCTCTCTCTCTCTCTCTCTCTCTCTCTCTCTCTCTCGCTACGTCCCCTGGTTCTGATTAAGGATTCTAAGTTAAAAACTAAATTTCAGAAAAACCCATGAACTACCTTGAGAAAAATTCACCAAATACCTATATGAAAAGACTATAATAAAAGGGGAAGAAATGGCTGTCGTTAATGGTCCTTAAAAATTAGAATAGAATTTACTTTATCATTAAGTGTAGATAATCTTATATTTTCCGATCACTGTTTTGTTTTGCAGGAACAAAGTCTTCCAGTCTGTACTCATAGCTTGTAATTACTTTTGTTGTTGATGCAATTACTTTCTCTTTCTACGTATTCTGATTCTGATCAAGGAGTCTTAAAAAAAAAGCGAGTCGAGAAGAATTCACGAGACGTCAGTACGAAGAGATTATTAATGAACCTTAAAAATGTATGTAGATAATTCCCCTTCATCAAACGCACCTAAACTCTTTTCAACCTAAGATGTAATAAACAAGTCTGTGTTTTATAGAAGCAAGAGTGAGTACGAAACAAGATTTTTTTTTTTTTTACAGAGCTTTCTTGGGAATCTGGATATTAAAATGACTTGTGAAATAGAAAATACAAAGCAGAGAAGCACCATGATTTAAAAAGAATTCCAGGAATCCAGGAATTCAAAACCGAATGGTTGGATGAGTCCTGAAAGGTTTTCAGGAAACCATAATTCCAAAACAGTTGATAAAAGGAATCCAGAATTCCAAATCTGAGAAGCTGCAGGAGTTAGAAGGTTTTTGGAATCTAAGCTGAAGAGCTTTTTCGGATAACATAATTAAAAAATAGTTGATATGAGGGATCGAAATATTTCTGGAATCCAGAATTCCAAATCTGAAAAGCTGCAGGTACTGAGGGATATTTGGAATCCAGCTGAAGAGTTTTCCGGATACCATAATTCCAGTATAGTTGATATAAGGGATCGAAATATTTCTGGAATCCAGAATTTAAAATCTAAGATGCTGCAGGAACTAAGAGATATTTGGAATCAAGCTGAAAAGCTTTTCCGGACACCATAATTCCAGTAGAGATGAAATAATACTTTAAATATTTCTGGAATCCAAATTCCAAATATGAGAAGCTGCGGAAGTTAAAGGGATTTTTGGAATCGAGAATTCCAAAACATCAAAAGTGAATAAGTAATGAGGAACTTTTTAGGAATCCAAAATTTCAGAAGTCATAGTTGATATATATATATATATATATATATATATATATATATATATATATATATATATATATATATATATATATATATATATATATATATATATACACACACACACACACACACACACACACACACACACACACACACACACACACACACACACACATGTGTGTGTGTGTGTGTGTGTGTGTGTGTGTGTGTGTGTGTGTGTGTGTGTGTGTGTGTGTGATTACGTAATTGTGTTTACGGGAAAGAGCCCAAAGCTCGTATCTTCCCGTCTCCTGATCGGTTCCATTTTATACTTAGTGATACTTATCAAACCTGTTCTTAAAACTATGGATTGAGATAGCATTAACTACGTCCTCGCTTAGCCAATTCCAATTATCAACTACTCTTACACTGAAAAAGTATTTCCTTACATCCTGCAAAGAAGTTTTCTTACGAAGCTTCAAACTATGACCTCTACTTCTAGAGCCAGCCATATCAAAATATCGATCCCTATCCACTCTATCATAACCGTGAAGGAATTTAAAGACTGTCACCATATCCCCCCTCAATCTTCTAGCTTCGAGTGATGGTAAGTCTAATTCCCTCAGCCTCTCATCATAACTGAGACTGCGTATTTCTGGCACCAGTTTCGTGGCATGTCTTTGAACTTTTTCAAGCTTTGCTATGTGCTTTTTCAAGTGTGGATTCCAAACGGGGGCTGCATATTCGAGTTTTGGCCTCACATAGGTTACATAAATATTTCTGAACATTTCCTTGTCCATGTGCCTAAAGGCTACCCTTACATTTGATAAGAATGCATATGCTGCCCTTCTATGCCATTTATATGTATTTCTGGAGACAAATCTGCCAGTATGTTTACTCCTAGATCTCTCTCATTTTCTGTCTCTTGAAGTTGTACTCCAGCCACCGAGTAGTCAAGCTTGGGCCTTCTTGCACTTGTTCCCATTCTCATTACCTTACATTTTGAAGTACTGAATTTCATTAGCCACTTTTCTGACCACACATGCAGATTATTTAGATCTTCCTGAAGTTCTCTACCATTGTTCTCGTTTTTATTTTCTTCACAATCTTGGCATCATCTGCAAACATATTCATGAATGAATTTACAGACTCTGGTAGGTCATTTACATATACAAGGAACAAAAGTGGCCCTAAAACTGAACCCTGTGGAACTCCACTACTAACTATTCTCCATTCAGACACTGAGTGTCTTACTCTAACCTCTGTTCCCTTCCTTCTAAGTAAGTTTTTATCCATTCCAAAACATTTCCACCTATTCTAGCCATTGCTTGCAGCTTCCTAATAAGTCTCCCATGTGGAACAGTGTCAAACGCTTTCTGGAAGTCTAGGAATATGCAAACTGCCCAGCCCTCTCTTTCCTGTAAGATTCGGCTTACCTCATCATAAAATTCTAATAAGTTTGTTACTGTTGATCTACCTTCTCTGAAGCCATGTTGCCTCACTGACAAAAAGTTGAAGGATTCCAAGTGAAGAGAGATATGTTTCCTTAGTAGTTTCTCCATAACTTTGCAAACTATGTTGGTCAAGGAAACTGGTCTATAGTTCAGAGCCGAATCCCTCCTTCCCTTTTTGAAGATAGGTATCACATTTGCTTGTTTCCAGCATCTTGGAATCTCCCTTGACTCCAGTGACTTTTTATATATGATACTTAGTGCCCCTGATATTGAGTTTGCGCATTTTTTAAGCACATGAGGGGTTATGTCATCAGGACCTGTAGCTTTATAAACATCTAAATCCATCAGCGCTTTGCATACCTCTGTGGCTGTAAGGTTGATGTTCTCTAATACCGGCCCTTGAGCTTCTATCACTGCACTTTGAGGGGGTGGGGTATTTTCTACTGTAAATACTGACTGAAACTCCTTATTCAATTCTTTGCAGATCTCTTCATCCGTCTCAGTGATGCTTCCATCCGCTCTCTTTAGCCTTAAAACCTGTTCTTTTACCTTCAGTTTTCCTCTGATAAAGCTGTGGAAAAGCTTGGGATTTTCTTTAGCCTTCCTGGTGATGTCCCTCTCATAGTCTCTCTCTGCCTCTCTCCTTTTACTTAGGTAGTCATTTCTTGCTCTTTTGTAGGTTTGCCAGGCATTTATGTTTTTTCTCCTCCTATACCTTTTCCAGCATTTGTCTCTCCACTCCTTAGCTCTTTTACACTAATTATCAAACCATTTCTCTCTGGCATGAATTACACCTACTTTGGTGACAGGTATGCAGCAATCTACTATCTTCCCATATTTCTCACAAAAGATGTCATACATTTCTTGTACAGATTTGTTGTAAAATAAGGTTATCCAGTCAATAACTGCAAAAAGCTCATTCATTTTTATGTAATCTCCTTTCGGATAGTTCCTCCTCATGTCCTCAGTGCCTCTACTCTCAGACAGAAT
>JAXCGZ010015449.1:60000-65000 GCA_037179515.1 Halocaridina rubra | reverse complement strand
ATAAGTCCTAGGTTCAAGTCCCGGTCGGAGTAAAAAAATTATTCATGTTTTCACATATGTAATGTGCTTATGTGGTTATTGTTGGACCCGAATGAGATTGGGAGTTCAATTAAATGCGAAAATGAAGCCACGAGTGAAGTTGGGGAATCTGTAATATGAACATAGTGGCATTCAGATAGAATGCGTTCATTCCTAAGTATAGCAGATATAAGCTATAAGGTTGGATTACTTTTAACCTTCTGTGGTGTAGTTGGTAGCACCTTGACTTAGTAATAATAAGTCCTAGGTTCAAGTCCCGGTCGGGGTAAAAAATTATTCATGTTTTCACATATGTAATGTGCTTATTTGGTTATATATATATATATATATATATATATATATATATATATATATATATATATATATATATATATATATATATATATATATACGCTTATTAGTTTTATAATGATTAAAGATAGCGACTGTACCCTGGGTATAATAATAATAATAATAATAATAATAATAATAATAATAATAATAATAATAATAATAATAATAAAGACGGCCAACGAAAATGTTATTTTTATTATTATTATTATTTCAGTTGTTGTAAAATATAACCGCAGTGCCTTTGGAATAATAATAATAATAATAATAATAATAATAATAATAATAATAATAATAATAATAATAATAATAAAGAAGACTAACGAAAATATTATTTATATTATTATTACTATTATTATTATTATTATTATTATTATTATTATTATTATTATTATTATTATTATTATTATCATTATTACAGTTGGTGTTGTAAAAAATAACCGCAGTGTCTTTGGAATAATAATAATAATAATAATAATAATAATAATAATGAAAGAATGTTAATGAAAATAACGCCGAAACATAAGCATATAACATTAATGGAAATGCGATAATTTCCTAGACGTAAGAAGATTCATGTCTACATCAACAGGGAAGAACAACTACCCACTTGCTTTGTACCTCTGGTGATGAAGACTCCAGTCTGCGAAAGACTCTAGACTAGAGTCTATACTAGAGTCTATACTGAGGCTAATACTCTCTAAGTATTTTCCTTTGCCTTCGGTATTATTATTATTATTATTATTATTATTATTATTATTATTATTATTATTATTATTATTAAATGATAACCTAATTATTAATGTGATATTTTATTCTTTGTGAAACAAATAAGTGCAATATGTAAAAATATAAAAAGATTATTATGTGAACTGCAAAATAAGTGATTCTATATCAGTTAACCAACGAACTACAGCCTTTAATTGGGGGGGGGGGCTTTTTTAGGGCTAAAAATTCCTTGCCCTTTCTAGTAGAAAGGGCAGATTAACATAGTCCTTTTGTGGGTTTACTCATTTAAAAAGGATTATCACAGAATCTTTTGTTTGGTTTTGAAAAGGCATTTTCTTTTGAATGGGTTCTTAGTTTGCGAAATAAAAGGATTGGGTTGTTTGTTTTGGTTCATTATTGATAAAAAAAAAATTGGGTTCTATACTCTACGCAGCTATGTTGTTGTTGTTGTTTTATACTGTACACCAAGTGCATGTCGGGGTTGCTGTACATATTTTATCAGTAACTGAATTTGTTCCAAATCCAGTGGTTCTCCCTAAGTAACCCTGGGGGTTCCTCAAGTCCTTATTCTTAACCTTTTTTAATTGTCACCTCAGTAAATGCTAAGTGAGTGTGTGTGTGTGTGTGTGTGTGTGTGTGTGTGTGTGTGTGTGTGTGTGTGTGTGTGTGTGTGTGTGTGCGTGTGTGTGTGATTACCTAATTGTGTTTACGGGAATGAGCCCAAAGCTCGTATCTTCCCGTCTCCTGATCAGTTCCATTGTGTGTGTGATTACCTAATTGTGATTACCTAATTGTGTTTACGGGCAAGAGCCCAAAGCTCGTATCTTCCCGTCTCCTCATCGGTTCCATTTTATACTTAGTCATACTTATCATACCTGTCCTTAAAACTATGGATTGAGATAGCATTAACTACCTCCTCGCTTAGCCAATTCCAATTATCAACTACTCTTACACTGAAAAAGTATTTCCTTACATCCTGCAAAGAAGTTTTCTTACGAAGCTTCAAACTATGACCTCTAGTTCTAGAGCCAGCCATATCAAAATATCCATCCCTATCCACTCTATCATAACCAAGAAGGAATTTAAAGACTGTCACCATATCCCCCCTCACTCTTCTAGCTTCGAGTGATGGTAAGTCTAATTCCCTCAGCCTCTCATCATAACTGAGATTGCGTATTTCTGGCACCAGTTTCGTGGCATGTCTTTGAACTTTTTCAAGCTTAGTTATGTGCTTTTTCAAGTGCGGATTCCAAAAGGAGGCTGCATATTCGAGTTTTGGCCTCACATAGGTTACATAAATATTTCTGAACATTTCCTTGTCCATGTGCCTGAAGGCTACCCTTACATTTGATAAGAATGCATATGCTGCCCTTACTATGCCATTTATATGTATTTCTGGATACAAATCTGCCAGTATGTTTACTCCTAGATCTCTCTCATTTTCTGTCTCTTGAAGTTGTACTCCAGCCACCGAGTAGTCAAGCTTGGGCCTTCTTGCACTTGTACCCATTCTCATTACCTTACATTTTGAAGTATTGAATTTCATTAGCCACTTTTCTGACCACTCATGCAGATTATTTAGATCCTCCTGAAGTTCTCTACCATTGTTCTCGTTTTTTACTTTCTTCACAATCTTTGCATCATCTGCAAACATATTCATGAATGAATTTACAGACTCTGGTAGGTCATTTACATATACAAGGAACAAAAGTGGCCCTAAAACTGAACCCTGTGGAACTCCACTACTAACTCTTCTCCATTCAGACACTGAGTGTCTTACTCTAACCCTCTGTTCCCTTCCTTCTAAGTAAGTTTTTATCCATTCCAAAACATTTCCACCTATTCTAGCCATTGATTGCAGCTTCCTAATAAGTCTCCCATGTGAAACAGTGTCAAACGCTTTCTGGAAGTCTAGGAATATGCAATCTGCCCAGCCCTCTCTTTCCTGTAAGATTTGGCTTACCTCATCATAAAATTCTAATAAGTTTGTTACTGTTGATCTACCTTCTCTGAAGCCATGTTGCCTCACTGACAAAAAGTTGAAGGATTCCAAGTGAAGAGAGATATGTTTCCTTAGTAGTTTCTCCATAACTTTGCAAACTATGCTGGTCAAGGAAACTGGTCTATAGTTCAGAGCCGTATCCCTCCTTCCCTTTTTGAAGATAGGTATCACATTTGCTTGTTTCCAGCATCTTGGAATCTCCCCCGACTCCAGTGACTCCTTAAATATGATACTTAGTGCCACTGATATTGTGTTTGCGCATTTTTTAAGCACATGAGGGGATATGTCATCAGGACCTGTAGCTTTATGAACATCTAAATCCATCAGCGCTTTGCATACCTCTGTGGCTGTAAGGTTGATGTTCTCTAATACCGGCCCTTGAGCTTCTATCACTGCACTTTGAGGGGGTGGGGTATTTTCTACTGTAAATACTGACTGAAACTCCTTATTCAATTCTTTGCAGATCTCTTCATCCGTCTCAGTGATGCTTCCATCCGCTCTCTTTAGCCTTAAAACCTGTTCTTTTACCTTCAGTTTTCCTCTGATAAAGCTGTGGAAAAGCTTGGGATTTTCTTTAGCCTTCCTGGTGATGTCTCTCTCATAGTCTCTCTCTGCCTCTCTCCTTTTACTTAGGTAGTCATTTCTTGCTCTTTTGTAGGTTTGCCAGGCATTTATGTTTTTTCTCCTCCTATACCTTTTCCAGCATTTGTCTCTCCACTCCTGAGCTCTTTTACACCCATTATCCAACCATTTCTCTCTGGCATGAATTACACCTACTTTGGTGACAGGTATGCAGCAATCTACTATCTTCCCATATTTCTCACAAAAGATGTCATACATTTCTTGTACAGATTTGTTGTAAAATAAGGTTCTCCAGTCAAAAACTGCAAAAAGCTCATTCATTTTGATGTAATCTCCTTTCCGATAGTTCTTCCTCATGTCCTCAGTGCCTCTAATCTCAGGAAGAATATCTTCAATGATATACTCCATCAACAACACACAGTGGTCACTCTTTCCAATTGGTGGTTCATACTCAATTTTTTCAATATCCAACACATTATCTGTGAACACTAGATCAAGTAGTGATGGCTCATCCCTACCCCTGGCCCTTGTTGGTTCCATTACATGTTGGTGTAGGAAATTCCCTTGTACGCAATCTAGGAATCTTGCCCCGAATGAGTCCTCACCACTGTGTGGGTCAAGATTTATCCAATCTATCTCTTTATGATTAAAGTCTCCCATAATCAAAACCCTACATTTTTTTCCTGTGCCATGTTAACAACTGAGTTTATGACTTCAATAGTACCTATATGACTTTCCTCATAAACTTCAAGCCTATTTTGGTTCCTTGGTGGGTTGTATACAACAGTTATTAATGTGATTACCTAATTGTGATTACCTAATTGTGTTTACGGGAAAGAGCCCAAAGCTCGTATCTTCCCGTCTCCTCATCGGTTCCATTTTTAGACTTAGTGATACTTATCGTACCTGTCCTTAAAACTATGGATTGAGATAGCATTAACTACCTCCTCGCTTAGCCAATTCCAATTATCAACTACTCTTACACTGAAAAAGTATTTCCTTACATCCTGCAAACAAGTTTTCTTACGAAGCTTCAAACTATGGCCTCTAGTTCTAGAGCCAGCCATATCGAAATATCGATCCCTATCCACTCTATCATAACCATGAAGGAATTTAAAGACTGTCACCATATCCCCCCTTACTCTTCTAGCTTCGAGTGATGGCAAGTCTAATTCCCTCAGCCTCTCATCATAACCGAGATTGCGTATTTCTGGCACCAGTTTCGTGGCATGTCTTTGAACTTTTTCAAGCTTAGCTATGTGCTTTTTCAAGTGCGGATTCCAAAAGGGGGCTGCATATTCGAGTTTTGGCCTCACAT
>JAXCGZ010015449.1:50000-57500 GCA_037179515.1 Halocaridina rubra | reverse complement strand
TATATATATATATATATATATATATATATATATATATATATATATATATATATATATATATATTTGCACACACACACACACACAACCTTACAGCCACAGAGGTATGCAAAGCGCTGATGGATTTAGATGTTCATAAAGCTACAGGTCCTGATGACATATCCCCTCATGTGCTTAAAAAATGCGCAAACTCAATATCAGTGGCACTAAGTATCATATTTAAAAAGTCACTGGAGTCAGGGGAGATTCCAAGATGCTGGAAACAAGCAAATGTGATACCTATCTTCAAAAAGGGAAGGAGGGATACGGCTCTGAACTATAGACCAGTTTCCTTAACCAGCATAGTTTGCAAAGTTATGGAGAAACTACTAAGGAAACATATCTCTCTTCACTTGGAATCCTTCAACTTTTTGTCAGTGAGGCAACATGGCTTCAGAGAAGGTAGATCAACAGTAACAAACTTATTAGAATTTTATGATGAGGTAAGCCAAATCTTACAGGAAAGAGAGGGCTGGGCAGATTGCATATTCCTAGACTTCCAGAAAGCGTTTGACACTGTTCCACATGGGAGACTTATTAGGAAGCTGCAATCAATGGCTAGAATAGGTGGAAATGTTTTGGAATGGATAAAAACTTACTTAGAAGGAAGGGAACAGAGGGTTAGAGTAAGACACTCAGTGTCTGAATGGAGAAGAGTTAGTAGTGGAGTTCCACAGGGTTCAGTTTTAGGGCCACTTTTGTTCCTTGTATATATAAATGACCTACCAGAGTCTGTAAATTCATTCATGAATATGTTTGCAGATGATGCAAAGATTGTGAAGAAAGTAAAAAACGAGAACAATGGTAGAGAACTTCAGGAGGATCTAAATAATCTGCATGAGTGGTCAGAAAAGTGGCTAATGAAATTCAATACTTCAAAATGTAAGGTAATGAGAATGGGTACAAGTGCAAGAAGGCCCAAGCTTGACTACTCGGTGGCTGGAGTACAACTTCAGGAGACAGAAAATGAGAGAGATCTAGGAGTAAACATACTGGCAGATTTGTCTCCAGAAATACATATAAATGGCATAGTAAGGGCAGCATATGCATTCTTATCAAATGTAAGGGTAGCCTTCAGGCACATGGACAAGGAAATGTTCAGAAATATTTATGTAACCTATGTGAGGCCAAAACTCGAATATGCAGCCCCCTTTTGGAATCCGCACTTGAAAAAGCACATAGCTAAGCTTGAAAAAGTTCAAAGACATGCCACGAAACTGGTGCCAGAAATACGCAATCTCAGTTATGATGAGATTCTGAGAGAATTAGACTTACCATCACTCGAAGCTAGAAGAGTGAGGGGGGGATATGGTGACAGTCTTTAAATTCCTTCATGGTTATGACAGAGTGGATAGGGATCGATATTTTGATATGGCTGGCTCTAGAACTAGAGGTCATAGTTTGAAGCTTCGTAAGAAAACTTCTTTGCAGGATGTAAGAAAATACTTTTTCAGTGTAAGAGTAGTTGATAATTGGAATTCGCTAAGCGAGGACGTAGTTAATGCTATCTCAATCCATAGTTTTAAGGACAGGTATGATAAGTATCACCAGTATAAAATGGAACCGATCAGGAGACGGGAAGATACGAGCTTTGGGCTCTTTCCCGTAAACACAATTATCAACTACTCTTACACTGAAAAAGTATTTCCTTACATCCTGCGAAGAAGTTTTCTTACGAAGCTTCAAACTATGACCTCTAGTTCTAGAGCCAGCCATATCAAAATGTGTGTGTGTGTGTGTGTGTGTGTGTATATATATATATATATATATATATATATATATATATATATATATATATATTATTTTTCACGATGAACTTCAACTAGGTTTTTATTTTGTGATAACACTCTTTTCAACATTACTCTTTTGTCTCAACCCCAGTTTAAGCACCTAAATATGACTTCAGGTGTCTATGCTGAAAATGATACAAGAAAAAGTAACAACAAAATAGAATAATAAACAGACAACAGTTAAAAATGACAACCAAGGCCAAATGAATAAATATTTAAATAAACACCTGAAGAAGTAAATATATATATATATATATATATATATATATATATATATATATATATATATATATATATATATATATATATATATGTGTGTGTGTGTGTGTGTGTGTGCGAATTTCTTTTTAAATAAATAACGGAATACATAAATATATCAATTAAATATTAACGTATAAATCATATAGCCTAGAGTGAAAATCAGTATCAAACCTAGAAAAAATAAATATTTTTTAATTTGTAATCATTAAATCCTGTTTCCCGTAAATTTTTTTTGCTTAAATGCACAAAATAAACAGCAATTAAGTTTTTAATACAAATAGGGATGTGATCGATTTTACGTCACGGACTGCCTTTTCCACTAAGGGCTAGGGCGGTGACTTCTTGGTAAGGACTTTGATTTTGGCAAATGCGGACCGGTACCTTGAGTGAATTCCCTTTCTAACCTCAGATCGTGGCCGGCAGCGGATCCTCGACTTGATGACTCCAAGTCGCGAGCGTTACCACTTTGCCACGGTGACCACTATTAATGCAAACAGTGAATTATTGTATTCAGTTATATTCTAGTACAGAAATATTGTGCTTTCTGTAGCAGCGCAGTGGATAGCACAATCCACTTGGGAAGTGACAGACCCGCGATTGATCCCTCCAGGAGACGTTGGAAACGGCATCCACCCTTAAATTCCTCAGCATCAACGTATCTGTGGTCACTCCACTTCTAAACTTGCGAGCTCAACCACTCAGTTACCGCGGCCTCATTATATATATATATATATATATATATATATATATATATATATATTATATATATATATATATATATATATATATATATATATATATAAGACTATTTATACTAAAAGAAACACTTCGCAGACATTAAAAGGATTATACTGACCACGAAAGAAAATGAAGCTCATATGAGTTGGCGATACTTTCGAATTTTAAGACATCAGTATCGCAGCCCGAGCTCTGGTTAAATTATAATCATGCATTTTAGACAACTAACGACAGTATGATATCTTCTTGTTATACAAGATATATGAAACTGTATATTAGACAGCTGAACAACGGAAAATATATTTTTTTTTATTTTTCTAACGACAACAACAAAAATAATAACAAGAACATCAACAACAACAACAACAATAAATAATAATAATAATAATAATAATAATAATAATAATAATAATAATAATAATAATAATAATAATAATAATAATCGTAAAACTCATCTACCGAAATATTAAAAGATTAACAATAAACTCATCCGAATAATAATAATAATTTGTTGTTGTTTTTCCGGTATTACGTCACGGCCTCCCTTCTCAACCAAGGGTTAGGACGGTTGCCTTCCTTCATATGAAGAACTTGTTTTGGCAGATGTAATCGTTACCTTGAGTACCGTGACGGGGCGCGAACCCTCCACCTGACTCCTCAGAGTCGCGGACGCTACCGTTTGAGCCACGGTGACTAAAATAATAATAATAATAATAATAATAATAATAATAATAATAATAATAATAATAATAATAATAATAATAATAATAAATCAGACCGAGAGAACAGACTAAAATAAATCCGTACAAAATATAACAAATTGGAAAAATGTTTTAAACTAAGTTTGTTTACGAAAAGAGACCCGAGACCTTACCTAATAAAACATGAATTTACCTACAAGCAATAAGCTTGTCAAATGTAAATAGATTTACGTAAACGGTAGCCATTAAAAGCGTGTAAAACAAACTCCAGAAGAAAGTAACGAAAAATAAATATTAAGAGAATTAAGAAGTCATTTGATCTCAAAAGAGATCGCTAATCACTTCCAATGACCAAAGTAAAATGTTAGAGAAAATGACGACTTGGCAACACCTGTTTTTACTGACGTTAATGATAAATTAATAAAATTAAAATTAATTCAGGTGATTAAAAAGTAATTAAAGATAAGAAGAGGATTTAAAAGAATATACTATAAGTACTCATTTGGGGGTTAATATTTTCTTTACTCTTTTTATTCATTTACTAGTGACTGACCATGGACAAAACATATAAGGTTTAAGGGCAAGGAAATGACCCTTACAGACCTCCTTATCTCTCTCTCTCTCTCACTAACTATCAGCTGTTATATAATACTTCCTGGAGACATGTTAATATAACTTTAAAAGACAATCGCTCTCTCTCTCTCTCTCTCTCTCTCTCTCTCTCTCTCTCTCTCTCTCTCTCTCTCTCTCTCTCTCTCTCTCTCTCTCTCCGTGGCCCTCTCTACCCCTATCTCTCAGCTGTTATACAACACTCGCACGAGAGAACTTCATTGCAATTTTCGAATTGGAGTTTTGTTGTCATATATTAAAACATTGATAAATACGTCGATCACATTAATGTTGTAAGTCTTATTAAATAAATTAACAATAATTACAAGACAAAATAATAAAATTAATGGTACTTACTCTTGAAAGACACTTACAAAAACCTTCTCGCTAGCATTGCAAAACCCTTTGCACTCTTATTTTATTATTATTTAATACTCACTGCACTATAATTGCCCAATTATAACACTTATTAATCACCACACGTGACTTATATTTACTTATTTACAATTATGTTATATGAAACATCGTGGAAAAAACGATTCGTCGATATATACTGATAAATTACCAGGAGCGACACGTATAGATCCACTCACCACTCGCCATATTGGTAGACTGAATTTATGTCCTCATAGATGGCAGCACATGACACATCACACTACGATGCGCGGCTTGCAATTTCAAGCCTCGGATTTTTCTTCTTTTTTATATCTTCTTGGGATTTTGCTTTTCTAATTCTGATATTCCGAGAAATACCAGCACCTTTTATTTTTAAAGAACATTAACAACTCTCAGCATTCTACCATCCAGAAAAAGTACACACACACACACACACACTGGGTATCATATTTAAAAAGTCACTGGAGTCAGGGGAGATTCCAAGATGCTGGAAACAAGCAAATGTGATACCTATCTTAAAAAATGGAAGGAGGGATACGTCTCTGAACTATAGACCAGTTTCCTTAACCAGCATAGTTTGCAAAGTTATGGAGAAACTACTAAGGAAACATATCTCTCTTCACTTGGAATCCAACTTTATGTCAGTGAGGCAACATGGCTTCAGAGAAGGTAGATCAACAGTAACAAACTTATTAGAATTTTATGATGAGGTAAGCCGAATCTTACAGGAAAGAGAGGGCTGGGCAGATTGCATATTCCTAGACTTCCAGAAAGCGTTTGGATAAAAACTTGCTTAGAAGGAAGGGAAACAGAGGGATAGAGTAAGACACTCAGTGTCTAAATGGAGAAGAGTTAGTAGTGGAGTTCCACAGGGTTCAGTTTTAGGGCCACTTTTGTTCCTTGTATATGTAAATGACCTACCAGAGTCTGTAAATTCATTCATGAATATGTTTGCATATGATGCAAAGATTGTGAAGAAAGTAGGAAACGAGAACAATAGTAGAGAACTTCAGAAGATCTAGATAGTCTGCATGAGTGGTCAAAAATGTGGCTAATGAAATTCAATACTTCAAAATGTAAGGTAATGAGAATGGGTACAAGTGCAAGAAGGCCCAAGCTTGACTACTCAGTGGCTGGAGTTCAACTTCAAGAGACAGAAATGAGAGAGATCTAGGAGTAAACATACTGGCAGATTTGTCTCCAGAAATACATATAAATGGCATAGTAAGGGCAGCATATGCATTCTTATCAAATGTAATGGTAGCCTTCAGGCACATGGACAAGGAAATATTCAGAAATATTTATGTAACCTATGTGAGGCCAAAACTCGAACATGCAGCCCCTTTTGTGATCCGCACTTGAAAAAGCACATAGCTAAGTTTGAAAAAGTTCAAAGACATGCCACGAAATTGGTGCCAGAAATACGCAATCTCAGGTATGATGAGAGGCTGATGGAATTAGACTTACCATCACTCGAAGCTAGAAGAGTGAGGGGGGATATGGTGACCGTCTTTAAATTCCTTCATGGTTATGATAGAGTGGATAGGGATCGATATTTTGATATGGCTGGCTCTAGAACTAGAGGTCATAGTTTGAAGCTTCGTAAGAAAACTTCTTTGCAGGATGTAAGGAAATACTTTTTCAGTGTAAGAGTAGTTGATAATTGGAATTGGCTAAGCGAGGAGGTAGTTAATGCTATCTCAATCCATAGTTTTAGGACAAGTATGATAAGTATCACTAAGCACAAAATGGAACCGATGAGGAGACGGGAAGATACGAGCTTTGGGCTCTTTCCCGTAAACACAATTAGGTAATTACAATTAGGTAATCACACACACACACACACACACACACACACACACACACACACAGAAATATGGGAAGATAGTAGATTGCTGCATACCTGTCACCAAAATAGGTGTAATTCATGCCAGAGAGAAATGGTTCGATAATGGGTGTAAAAGAGCTAAGGAGTGGAGAGATAAATGCTGGAAAAGGTATAGAAGGAGAAAAAACATAAATGCCTGGCAAACCTACAAAAGAGCAAGAAATGACTACCTAAGTAAAAGGAGAGAGGCAGAGAGAGATTATGAGAGGGACATCACCAGGAAGGCTAAAGAATATCCCAAGCTTTTCCACAGCTTTATCAGAGGAAAACTGAAGGTAAAAGAACAGGTTTTAAGGCTAAAGAGAGCTGATGGAAGCATCACTGAGACGGATGAAGAGATCTGCAAAGAATTGAACAAGGAGTTTCAGTCAGTATTTACAGTAGAAAATACCCCACCCCCTCAGATTGCAGTGATAGAAGCTCAAGGGCCGGTATTAGAGAACATCAACCTTACAGCCACAGAGGTATGCAAAGCGCTGATGGATTTAGATGTTCATAAAGCTACAGGTCCTGATGACATATCCCCTCATGTGCTTAAAAAATGCGCAAACACAATATCAGTGGCACTAAGTATCATATTTAAGGAGTCACTGGAGTCAGGGGAGATTCCAAGATGCTGGAAACAAGCAAATGTGATACCTATCTTCAAAAAGGGAAGGAGGGATACGGCTCTGAACTATAGACCAGTTTCCTTGACCAGCATAGTTTGCAAAGTTATGGAGAAACTACTAAGGAAACATATCTCTCTTCACTTGGAATCCTTCAACTTTTTGTCAGTGAGGCAACATGGCTTCAGAGAAGGTAGATCAACAGTAACAAACTTATTAGAATTTTATGATGAGGTAAGCCAAATCTTACAGGAAAGAGAGGGCTGGGCAGATTGCATATTCCTAGACTTCCAGAAAGCGTTTGACACTGTTCCACATGGGAGACTTATTAGGAAGCTGCAATCAATGGCTAGAATAGGTGGAAATGTTTTGGAATGGATAAAAACTTACTTAGAAGGAAGGGAACAGAGGGTTAGAGTAAGACACTCAGTGTCTGAATGGAGAAGAGTTAGTAGTGGAGTTCCACAGGGTTC